>JAOVVI020010485.1:0-13061 GCA_028571085.2 Nepenthes alata
ATATTGAGAATTATGTTTTGATATAAACAGTAAAGGATTGAAATACAAGAAATACTTCATCTTTAAAATGAAAAAAAAATATATCCAAGTGAAGTGGCTATAGTTATCAATGAACGTCATAAAGTACTTGTAGTTAGTATGAAAAGTAATCGGACTCATACCCTATATATCAATATGAACAATCTCAAAGCTTCTGGACACATTGTTACTATGCAAAGGAAAAGGTGAAAACTTACTTTTACAAAGCTTACAAGAAATACATTTGCTTGGCTCCGAAAGAAATGAATTTTTATTGTTTAAATGACCATATCTCGTATAATAATTCAAAATACTAAAATTGGGGTGTCCAAATCTTCTATACCATACATTAGTATTATTTGTGATAGTAGTACAAGTAAAAGAAACGAAAGTAGGAATAGGAAACTGAAGAGGAAATAAACATCCTACTTTATATACCTTTATGATTACCTTCCTCGACGCTTAATCTTGCACAAAATAACAATTACAATCAAGTTAAATTTCACTGTTATTATCAACCAATTGTCCAACAAAAATCAAACTCATAGATAATTCTAGGAATACAAAAACATTATCGAATGCAGATTCCAAATTTCTAACTACAGCAATGGGAAGATAATTGCCATTGGCTACCTGAAGATATTACTCACACTTATACTTACGAACATTATTTAAAGCATCTGTAGTACCTGTCATATAATTTGATGTCGATGAATCAAATAATCAAGCATAAGTAAGCAATTTTTGCTTATCTTGTAGTTCAAGAGTAGAGAAAGCAGAAGCCATCATTTGTTGTACTATCTCATGAGTGAAAGAAGGTGAAGGAATAATAGATATTTGTATTGAAAGAGCCGGCACACTAGTTGAAGATGAATGGACATTGGTGTGAAAGGCTCGAGCTTGTCTATTTTGAGGTTGAATGCTACAATCTTTAATAATATACCCCTCTTTTTTATAATGATTATAGAATTCTCACTACAATTCTTTACAATATGCCCACATTTTTTACAGCTATAGCATTGGATTTGATATTTGAAATTTCCTTATCGCTAAACAGCATATGCCAAGTTAACCAACTTGGAATGTGTCATATCCTGTGCCATGTTAACGTAAGTGGCTAGACGTTACTCTTCTCGAAGAATTTCTTCCAAGCATATATCAAGAAATGAAACAGGAGTGCAATTAAGAAGACTAGCTTGAATATACTCAAATTCAAGTTTCAGTTTTATCATAAACTAATCTCTTAAACTTTCCATATAAAATTATTACGGTGCCATAAGAGCCTGCTTATGAGCTTTAGAATGAACAATCCTAATATATGAGCTCCATAAATTAAAAAATCCAGCATATAATTGTTTAACAAAAATATCATCTTCTCTAAAGTTAGCAGTTTCTAATTTTAATTAAAATTTCTAAGTATTATTTTCGTTGTTATAGATGTGTCGGAGTTAATCCCACATTTCCTTAGCAGTCATGAAGCATTAAAAATCATTTACCATATGACATAATGCAACTATTCTTAGTCTCCCATTGATTACGTTCTTTTATTTCATAGGGCTATAAATGAACCATCTAAATGACTCCAAAATTATTTTCCTTTTCTGAATATTTTAAATTGAAACTCCTAGACGGAGTAATTTTTTCCATTAAAACAAATAATAAAATTTTCTCCCAATATTATAAATTATAAGAAAAGAAATTTGGACTTTGATCGGAAATTACCTCACAAACAAGGTCACGTGATATCCTCAGCCTCATGTCTTCACATGAGGCAAAAAAGGGGAAAACCCTAGAAACCGAAAACAAAAATGCACTAAGCCGCGGTCAAATTCAATTCTACCCCAAAATCGAATCAGAAAATACTAAGAACACAGATTGATTCTACTCACAAATTGACTTCTGAATTCGAAGGAAAGTGGGTCATAGGAAATCTAATACAAACTCATAGGAAACAAATATTACCCACGCAGTTGGAAGTCTTCTTCTCATCTGTTGCATTGAATCAGAGATTTGAAATGATTCGAAAATAAAGCAACACTTGCACCAAGATAGAAAATCGATTAAGTGAGACCGAATTTGCGACATAAAGAGGAACTTTTGCGCATGATGAGAGCTGAATAGACTTCGGGAAGGAAACAGAGCTCAAGATCTTCACACATGATCACCCCAGTGGTAAAGAAAGTGCAAAAATATTTCGGAAGAATTTTCCACCAAGAAATCACCCTAATCTCAGTGCTAGTGGCTCGATCAAGATATTCAACACTTGAATGGCTAAGTATAATCTACTAAACCCTAAAGAAAACTGTGCTGAAATCACCCAGGAAGCTAAGAAAGACAAGGAAATGAAGCATGAGTGAAGCAAAAGGTTTAGAGGTGTGGCTCTAATACCATATCAATTGTTCTGAATACTCTTAATTAAAAGTTTCTTCTCATTAAGTAGAATATTTATTGCTCCAATTACGAAGTGTGACAATTTTACACCTCCCAAAATTACAACCCTAATTTTGACAATCATAATTAATTATAATAAATCAGAATCATCTTATTAAGATAAAAATATACAATGTATAAATAAAAGATATCCTATGAATCCAAAGAAATCATGTATTATATTTGATTGACAATAGAGTCTATATTGAATGACAGACTTTTGCTGAAGAAGTAGAGTGGCGTTCTAAACTTTTGTAATTGATATCTCTTTTTTTGGGCAAATTGCTTTGCCACTGTCGCATTATTTATATTAATGTTGATTTTGGCTTCTTTGACTCGAATTTTAAATATTTGACGTGGCAATGAATTCCATTACTTAAACCAAACCCGACCAAACAAAGCTTTTTTCCACTAAGTGGGTCAATAGAACACATGCCAAAAAAGTTGGGGCAGCTTTCATGGAACAAGTTTCAATGAAAAGAGGGAACAAGGAAGTAGAGCAAGAGGGACAGAGGGAAAAGGGCAGGCTGACCAGGCTGCCACCTCACATACAATGGAAACGCTGCACAAACACACTGTGCACTATTCATCTGAAGATAAAAGCCCTACTTGTAAGGACGGCAGATCATTGAGAATCATGGTTTATAGAAGCTTTATTCACTTACTCCTATGCAATTGATCTAGCAGGTTGAGTGAAGGAGAACTGATGGGCTCACAAGCAGGAAGAATAATCAAAACGTCCTGAAAGTGAAGCATGCCCCTGATTTACAACTAAATACTAGACAAATTTAACTATAATCCTGTAGATGAAAGCAATGTCTTACTAACAATTTGAGGGAAGTTGCACAAAAAAGGGAAACAGCTTTTTCAGTAGGTTTTCTTTGCAATTGTAATCACTCTGTGGTCTGCGCAGAAGAGCTGGACAAGTATCGTATTTCCAAACAATATTTATGGATTCAATACTTTGGTTTACCTGAATGACACGGGAAGTTTCCAGGTAAAAGTCTCTGAACCAAAGAAAACCAAGATCGGTCAAAGTTCCAATTGTCACTGTAGAGAGCACAAGAGCCAAGATTAGTTACAATATGATTAATAGCAACCAAAAATTATATGAGAGAGAGAACAGCAGTACTGCAACAAGGACAAAGTGCTTCCAAGCTTCAAGAAACTAAGTTGAACAAACAGAGCATAAGGCATAACAATGAATGTGAAAGTAGCAGCACAATGGCAGACAAGTGTTTCCTGTGTAAGTGCACAATGCTTTTGCAAAGTATTTTTTCAAAGGAAAAATTCCTATGCAATTAGATGATAGCACCAAATCACCAATTTTAATTGAAAAAAGTATGACTGTGGAAGAATGTGATGGCACTGAGGAAAAATCACAAGAAACCAGCAAACTGCAGCTAAGTCATGCCATTCATGGTGATCACACAAGGTCATTCAGTAAAGGCACTGAAAGAAGGTAACATATCAGATATTGACAAATAGCTAAAACACTGTACATTCAACAGTTTTGCAGTCCCATGAAAGATAAAGCCATTCTCTGTACTATATCACAGTAGAGATTGTGAATACTCATGAAAGGTCTGATTGTCTTTTTTCCTTTTTTGATAGGAAAAAGAAATTGAAAATTAAAGAGATATAGGAAGTAAAACTAGGAGATTAAGGCATCCTTTAAAAATTTTAGCATAAATATGAAATTTCAATAGAATCTACTCTCAGTATCCCACCAGAGCAGAAAGAAAATTCATCTGAGAGAGATGGAGTTAAGGAGAAAATAAATAGAGATACACATGCTGATGAAGAAACAAACCTGTATAGTCCAGAACAAGGAGAAAAAAGCTAAGCTTGTAAAAGAATGTTTCCAACTGTTTCAGATCATCAACAGGGATTTCTGAGCTGCTATTGCCAAAAAGGCCACCAGGCTTCCTTAAGTTTCCACCAGATACCACTTCATATATAAGAAACTGCAAGCAATGAACCTGAAAGAGGGCTTGGGGTGAAGCAAATGGAAGCAAATAAAACTAATCAAAATAACAAACTATCTTCTGTAACTAATATATACATAAAGCCAGATTGAAACTATTACAAGAAAATTTCATGTTCAAGAAAGTAAACAAAACCAAGAATAATTCCTATGATGCATAGTCACCAACAAGAGTTAATCTTTTAAATAAGCTTTACTAAATTGATCACTTATCTAAATAAGAATATAGAACATTTTTCCCACTTGATGCAGTGCACAGCCAACTAGGCTGGCTGGCTAGATAATGAAGTGCACAGCCAGCTAGAGTAGTGTTGCTTTGAATAGCAAGGATCTCTTGAGAAGATATGTTGCTGTCATATTTTGGCATGTAGTTGTCTTTTGGCTTGGCAATACTGTCTTATTTAATGCTTTGGCAGTTGTCCTAATTAATTCTTTTGAGAAGGTGTTCATGGAAGAATGTGTTAGGCATGTAGGCTTTAATTTTTGTTACTATTATCCTGTATTTATTCCCCTTATAAGGCTTCAACAAAATTCAGAATATAGACTTAAGAAATATATATTTTGTAAAGCGTGAAGCTCACTTCCTTCCATTCTGGTGCTTTTGTGTTTGCTCTCCAATTTTCTATTCCTCATACCCGATTCCTTCATCATTTGGTATCAAAGCCAGTGTCAACATTCTACCTTGGTTGTATTCTGATTTTCCCATGGCAACGTGTTGAGTTGGAGGGGAACAACAACCGAATGGGTAGGAATGATGCAGAAGATGAACTTCAAGCACTTCAAAGACAGGTTGAAGAACTAACCTTGCATCTTAAACATCAAGAGGCTCACAGTGGGCATGGTGGCTCAAGTCATGGGTCTTTTGATGATAAAATCGACATAAATCCTGTTGTCAACTGAGTAGAGAATTCAAAAGGATTCCTTTTGAGATTTTGACTAAATCAAGATTGACTTGCCAGAATTTAGGGTCGTTTTGGCCTGAATAATTTCTTGAATAGCTTAGTGCCATAGAAAGTCTATGATTACAAGGTGACCTAGAAAATCAACATGAGAAGCATGTTACTATTAGGGTTCATGGCAATGCTTCAAAATGGTGAGATTGAACTCGGGAGATGAGGCTTCGCAAAGGAAAGCCAAATATTTCTTTATGGAAGAAAATGAAATCTAGGCTTAAAGAAAATTTTCTCATGGTGTGTTTTTCTCAAAAAGTTTTCCCTCAATTTAACAATATCTTTCAATTAATAGTATGATGGAGTATATCAAAAAAAAATTTAAAATTATGGCTCACAAATGGTCTTCACAAAAATGAAGAGCAAGTTGTGACAAGGTTCAGTGGTAGATTACGAAATCTTATTTGTGATGAAGTAGAGATGCACCAGTTATGGAGATTAGCCTTAAAAATGGAGGCTAGGCTCTCTCATGGAGGTAAGAAGTTCTTTGAGAATCATAACTCTTATCCTCCAAAAGGTGAATCCTCGTATGGTGGTGGTGCCCCTACTTCTCAAGGTTCTTCCCAACAAGGTTCAAACTCAGCACCTAACACTTATGCTAGAAACAATTTTACTCATACTAGAAATCCCAATGCTTGTTTAAAGTGTGGCCAAGTTGGCCATCAGTGCCATAATTATTCAAAAAAGGCAAGAAGATACTCATGCCGACCTTGTTAATAGTGAGGAACTTTAAAGCCTTGATGACCCAAGGTAACCTATAAATGATGGAGAAGAGGAGATTGAGCAAGTAGTTGTTATACCGAAGGAAGGAGGAAGTCTTGCGATCCAAAGGGTTCCCTCTACCCCAAAAGGCCAAATCAAAAGAAGGTTTACTAAGTTCCAATATTTTTGAAAATTGGTGCAAAACCCCTGGCAAATTATGTACCGTTGTGATCGATAGGGGAGATACGAAAACATTGCCTTGCAAGAAATGGTGGACAAAAACAAGCTTCAATCGAGCCATGTCCAAGGCTATATCAATTTGTGTGGTTCAAAAATGGCAATGAAATAAAGGTTACTAAACATTGTCTAGTTTCATATTCTATCGAGAAAAATTGTCAAAATAAAATATAGTCTAGCGTGGTTCCTATGGATATGTGCCATATACTCCTAGGGAGGCTATAGCAATATGATAGGAGTTTTATCCATGACAGTCAGAAGAATACATGTATCTTTAGGATGGGAAATGTTGAGGTTACTCTTTTACCATATTAAGAAAAGAAATCTCACAAATCCTTACGAAAGAAGTACGTGCACGACGACTAGTAAATCATCAAGTATGATCAGTTGCAGATCCGAAAGGACTTATCTTACACCAAGGAGCCAGTGTGGATTACACATCGACAGGATACTATTTTGCATTCTAAGGTCATACAACTCATTAAAATCATCTGGAATCATCAAGACGAGGGAGATGCAATTTGAGAGACCTCGGCATATATGCGAGAGAAGTATATGCAACTGTTTGAGGATTGATGTGAGTTTTTGAGAACAAAAATTGTTTAAGGGGTAGGTTGTAACATCCCAAATGTTTCCGGTTTAGATATTTTGTGTATATTTTCTATGATATTTGTGTGATTAATTTAGCTATAATTTAATTATGACAATTAATTTGATAGTAAATTAATAATTGAATTGGGCCTCATAGGGCTGGATGTTTGTACTTGGACTTGCCATTCTTTGTTGGCCAATTTCGTGTGGACTTTTACATTGGATTATTATAGAAAACTTGGCTTGATAAATCTTACGGGCCCCTCTTAGTATATAATTAAGCTATAATTGAGATAATTATATTAACTATTAAAATTTTAATTATGGACCTTTCATTCTCAGCCAAATTAGTGGATAATCAAATACGACATTTTGGTAATGAGAGAAAATTAAATTTGGATAACTTTACCATACTAAATAAATTAAAGATTTGTTTTAATTTGGAGAATTTGAAGCATGTAGGCAAGGATATTTTAGTATTATGTGAATCAAGTGATTCGTGGCAAGTGACTACAACAACCAACTGAATTAGAGATCATATTTTAAGGCCACAAGTTAGATGTAAACAAGCACTAAATTTTAGTGCTAATTCAGGCAATAAATTTTGGTAACTTATGGCCTAAATATGTTAGCAAAAGACTTAGCAAATAGGCTTTCATTAAATAGGAAACTTTCTTTTTCTATTCAAGCTTGTAGATTGAAGATAATAATTTGGCAAAGTAATTAGAGATACTAAATATTGCCTCGGCTGAGTGAGTAAATTAAGAGCAAGAATTTATTTTAAAAAATCTAGAAAATATTATAATTAATTTGGATTAAAAGACTCGGAGAATAATCTAGAAATCCTAGCCCCCTAGCTTGACGTATTTTTTTGGGAGGTTCTTCGCTTATTTACTAAGGTATCTCAGCTGAAATTGCATATCTGGGGCAAAGATTTAATTTTGAAAAGATAGATTAGGAAGGAACTAAGAAAAACACTAGTTTACCTCATCAACCAAGTTGCCACCTATTCAAGTCAAAACCTAATATTAGTGAATTATTCCTTAGCTATAATTTAGGGAAACGGCAGACCTTAAGGAGGAATGAAACAATTTTTTTAAATTGAAATTTTAAAAGAAATTGATGGGAAAAACAACCTAAATCTAGTGGCCTTATTAAATTAAAACCGTAGAGCCTCCCCTATTCTTCTATTCTTCCCTTGCTGTTTCATTAAGTGAGAAGAGAGGAAGAGAGAAGTGGATGAGGATCTAAGTAGGAGGCCAAGAGAAAACAAAGAGAAAAGAAGGAAAGAAGATAAGCTTGAGGAAAGTGTTCCTGTGGCCAATTCTTAATTATTTCTTGATAATTCTTCTCTTATAATACCTTCAAATCTAATCATGAAAAATCGTAAATCCATGTTATAGTAATGTTATTGCCATGTTAGGATAATTTTTTTGTGCAAAATATTCATGTTAGAATCAACATTTGAGTGCAGTTCGAAAAAGCATTTGCACACAGGCCGCTTATAGTCAAAGCATTTGAACACCATTCAAATGCTAGTCCGTGTTTCTGCTATACACGCTTTGCATGCTAGATTTCTTAATGATATGACAAATATAGTTTCATGTTATGCATATTATAGATATTTTAATTAGTAGAATGGGTTCGTATTGAGTTATACTCGTACTACTACTTGCTAACATAATCTAAAATAAAATTTACAACCAATGTTCAACTACTATACGAGGCAGTGTTCAAAAGCCAGTCTATGTTTGGCCTGATTTCATGGATTTGAAGGATCTGATTGCTATCATGATACGTGACCACATATTTATGATAATATGACATGTTGTAGATCTCTTAAGTGTACAATAGGTCATGTTGGTAGTATGTAGAGGTTCATGATTGATTTTTCATGGCAACATAGATGATTGAGACCTATTGTTAGAGGCAGCGTTCAAACACTAGGTAGTTGCTTGGGAGATTTTGTGGATCCAAGGGGTCCAAACTTGATCACTTGAGAATTAGCAGTTAATAAGTTGTTATAAGACTTTAGGGATAGGATAACAGCTTGATCGAGGTTTAGCTTTGTTTTACATAGTTGTGAGTGCTTGGTGTTTGAGTGTTGTGCAAGCTCACGTTTGAACGTCAAGGGGGAGTTTCGAGAACAAGTTAATCTTAGGTTGAGACTTAGGTTTAGGATTCCAGATTGGTATTAAGTCATAGAGGATGTTGGGAGCCTTAGTGAGAGGTGACCACGTGGAGCACATGGTTACTCAAACCGATGTCCTCAATTCTTCGTTGTTCTTGAGTTCATTGGCATTATCCTTGAATTCATGTACGTATAATTTATCGACATTTCATTATTACATAAAGGGCAACATACAAATACTCTTAAGATATCCGAGCGAACAGAAGTCCATAAGATCTTAGGGTAATTTGCACTTTTTTGATATTTAAACCATTTCCAGCAGCTGAGGTTGATTGATCTTGAGTTTAGATGCTTACAGCATTGTGAGTAGAGTGTGGTATCCGTAAAATCACAAGCAATGGGCATCACAAGCTGGTATATGACATGCTATGAGTACAGCCTCCTGAAAGACTATAAGGGTAGTTGTATACCATAAATACTTGGAATCTCGTGGTACTTATCCAGTTGATGAAGACGTAATGCGTGGCCTTTAGTTTATAGTAGCAGAATAAAATCAATGAGGATTATTGTTATCACAATAGTCGTGACCTCGTGTTGACTTAGATTTCCAAAAAATTCATGGGAGGAGCTTAGTATCTAAGATACTTGTGGAGACCTTGTAGCATATTGATTGAGATTCGTTGAAATCCGATGTACATCCTTCAAAATATTGTGATTACTTTTTAAATTGACATCGATGATGTTATTTATTAACATCATTTATTGAGCTTCACTTGTTGTTGCCATTTATTAATATTTATTGTTATCTGAAAATTGTTATTATTTTATATACTTTGCATATTGTATTGTCTTAAGCATTTATTGACAGATGAGTTCTTGAGATAGCTTGATTACCATTGTCGTTGACTTCAGTTGAAGTACTTGCTAGATATTTGGATCACCATTGTTATTTCTTTCTTCCAAAGTAGCGTGGTTGATGGCGTTAGCCGATGGTAGAGTTATAAGGATAATCATGGATCTAGAGTTGTAAGAGAGCCTAGCTTGGAGCGTTTTATTTTTATTGTTGAGATACACTTAGATACAGTTTATGTTCTTATGTTAGATTCAAGGTTGTGTTTTCTCTCATAGTGTTTTAAGTATATCAAATATTTTAGACTTTAACGGTCATTTTTATCACGTATGGTGTAATATTATTGATGATTTCATGAGATTGATGGCTTTCCATGTCGTTGAAACAAAGGACAGCCTCGGATCGTGATCCGGTTACCACATTCCATCTTGTTGCTAATCATTTCTCTAAGATGGTTCATTTAATTCCTTATAATAAGACTATGGATGCTTCTCAGGCTGCTAATCTTTATTTTAATGAAGTTGTGAAACTTTTGTCCCTAAAACAATTGCCTCGGATAGAGATGTAAAATTCCTTAAACGTTTTTGGAGATACTTATAGAATAGGATCGGTGCTAACTTCTATTATAGTGTGCTTATCATCATCAATTAGATAGACAACCGAAGTGACAAATAAGACTAAAGAAAATTTGCTTCAAACATTAACGGCAAAGAGGCCCAAATGGGACCTGATTTTCCCACAAGCGGAGTTTTTTTTATAATTATGTTGTGAATTGCTCTACCAAAATGGGTCCATTTGAAGTTTTATATGGGGAATCACCACTCCACTATCAAAATCCATCCATGGTAAAGCCCTATATTTTGTATATGACTTATGATGTCATTATTATAATTTTGGGTCTATATGAAAATAATTATATAATGAAAAATTTGCAAAAAAATCAGTCAAATTTAAAGATCCAAAATTGGTGCCTGATGCACACTCATGAGTTTAGGCAATATGTGCATGCCCGAGGAGCACCTCTGGAACTCTCAAATGTGTTTCGGGCATATTGTATGGGGCTTGATGTGCACCTTGCGGCGCATGTGCGCAATTTTAATAGATTAGTTGGCACCTAAGCCATGCCTGATGCAACATTCGTGCATGGATGAGATTTTGGTACGGCACACTCTAGCGCTCACGCGCCAATTGGATTATAAAAGTACACCTGAGCGCCAATTGGATTATAAAAGTGCACCTGCATGCACTATTTGTCATTTCAGTCAATTCTGTAGGAGAGAGAGAGAAAAAGGAGAAGAGAAAATGAAAATGAAAATGAAAGAGATTTTGGAGTTTTTAGGAGCCAAATTTGTCAGATTGAAAAATTAAGATAAGTATTTCTAAATCTAATCTTTAGTCAATTTATAAATCCCTTGATTTTATCTATGTTTCTATTTGAGATGCATGCATGAGACCCCTTTACCTCCCGATTTTGAGTGTTGTTGCATGTATATGGTTTTGCTGAAGGTTTTGAGGTTTTTCTTTGGTTATACTGAATATTTGAGGAGTTTGTTTGTTATGTACAAAATAAGTGAGTATTTGAAGTACTATATTCATATATAAAAATATTTGCAAAGGAAAAGTTATGAAATCTTGCATTTAAACCTTACATGTGATAATCCATGTAAATGCTTCAGACCGAACTCTATTTTGTTATTTACTTTGATATTTGTACTTTTCCACAATGTGAAAAGTTTTGTATTTGTACATCCTCGAAGTGAAAATTTTGCACTTTTCCTACAAAGGAAAAATTTTAGATATTTATTATAGAGTTCCTCGATTTGGTATTTTTATTAAAAAACATTGTAAGAAATTGAATAGAACAATATATTCAGACGTCCTGATATATTTAAATAGACTTGAGAGTTGCACCTATCATTCACAGGGGGCAAAAGAAAGTGGTGCTTGACCCTATCTATAGGGAGTAATATATAAACGGCTAACCTACAAGTCTAAATAGTAGTAATTTAGTCTAAGGTTATCAGGAATACATGTAACCATTCCTCAAAACTAGTCTTTTGATCCTTGATTCTCAAATTTTAGCATGTTTTGAATTTTTAATATTTTACCTATATTTGATTTGATATTTGAAAAGTTTGACCTTTGAGATTTATAATATTAGATTGATATTTGAATTTATCCAATTTTCATGCTTTGTACTTTGAGACTTCTAGATTTGTGAGATTTGTACATTTGAGCCTTTAGACAATTTCGTATATTTGGACTATTTGGTATTCATATAAAGATACAAATTTTACATACGAAATCGTATTTGAACATTTGTTGATTAGATATTTGATACATTTGGATATTAAACACGTTTGATATTAAACACGTTAGAATTTTTACATATGTTTTATTGTTTTCGCTCATTCATTCTAAGTTATGAACCAGTATGATTTATTATATATACATTAATACTTGTTGAGTTTTAGACTCATGATTTGTCATGTTTCTAACCCCTTTCAAATTAGAGGGCTTGAAGATTTATATGATTCGAACATAAGATATCTAAAGATTTGGTTATTTCATGTTGACATTTAGATTTGCAATTGGTTTATATTTGGATTTTGTATTTGAGGTTTGTTGTATACCTTTGTTATTGTGATCTGTTTATATTTGGGATGATTTGTATCAGTAGGATTTGTTCAGGTCTGATTGTTTGTTGAATATTTATTCAACACTTTTCTGAGCGGGTTTATTTAGGTTTTTGATCGGGTTTCTTATTATATGTTTTGGAAGCCAAACAAGGTCAGTTTGGTCACATGCAATGCCCGTTATGATTTGTGGACTTTTATTGCTTGGGGTTTCGGGTTCGTTCACATCCGACACGACTTTGGGCTTGTAGTCGGATCTTTGTATAATTCAGGTAAAAAAACAAAATTTGGTTTTGAGATGTGACGTCCTTGACTAAGAGGGTCGAAGATTTTGTACCATCCATAGCCAAAGTTTATCAAGAGAATAGAAAAGACGAGAAGAAAGTAATACAATGTATGAAAAGCCAGTCAATGCTAATTCAGCAGGTTATGATTTTCAAGAAAGAAGATCTTTTATGGGTCTTCTTAAAGAAAAAAGAAGTCTCCTTTGGGCAATTACAACAAGCTCAAAGAAAAAAAAAATTGGTCC
>JAOVVI020010487.1:0-13060 GCA_028571085.2 Nepenthes alata
ACCATGGAATGATCTTTGTGCCCATTGGCTACACATTTGGTGCTGGCATGTTCGAGATGGAGAAGGTGACCGGTGGCAGTCCTTACGGTGCCGGAACATTCGCCGGCGATGGCTTGAGACAACTTTCCGAGCTTGAACTCGGAAAAGCTTTGCACCAGGGCAAGTATTTCGCCGACATCGTGAAAAAGTTCAAGGGAGCATCTGCTTGAAATTGTTTTCGTGCACACAAAACGTCTCTCACAATGATTATAATAACTATTTTCTCTTAGTCACGAATAAGATCAAACTCCAAATTTATCATTACATATTTATTTATTACAAGCTGCTGTAGAGTAAAATCACATTTTTATAAGATGTGTATTAAAAAACAAAGATAAATTCTTCATAAAATGGAGTGTGTATGTTACGTGGAAACAAAGCATGCTTCACGACGATGGATTTTGATATTAGAAGAGATATATTTGATTTTATTTTTTTTTTATAATTTATGATATCAATCATAGTATATTTTATATGTTTTTGCTAATAAAGATTTAGCCGAAACTTTCAAAAAATAGTTAAAGGCAAACACTCTTTAATTAGGGTTTTATAAGTTTATATATATATAATATTCTTTATAGAACGTGTTTTAGAAACTCTAGTTTAATCCAATCATCATTCAATTGAGAATAAAATAAAACTTAATCAATTAAGATTTTTAAATTTTTTGACATGGTATTATTTGGGCAAAAGGCAAACTTAATGAGATGTGAGGTGCCTATTTGACTCAACAAAATTTATTAAATGGTATTTTTTGGTAAGTAAAATAAGAAATAAAAGTACTAAGTGAATGTTCGGCAGTGATTTGATACACTATCAATTAAATGTACCATATATCTATAGGACTTGGGATTATATATCTTTCAAAGGAGATATATATAATATATTTATAATATTTATTTTTTAAATTTATTTTATAATGTCATAATTTTTATATATTAGATAAATATAAAAAATAATTATATAATAAAAATTTAAAAAAAACTAAAATTTATAAAAATAGGTTAAGTGCCTATATTAGATAATTATATTAAATTATTATAAAAACATGTTTATTATCTTCCTGTATTTTTCTTACATTCCACATATTTTAAATATTCATACATATTAAAAAATTTGCATGAAATCATAGTGTAGAAGTTTATCAGATTTTTACGTATAATTTATGATTTATTATCATTTATATTTTACTCACTTATATTAATTTATTGCATACATATATATACTCAATTGAGTGTTAAACTCGTATTTATAATTATTTTCAAACCTCTTTAATATTAGCAAACTTGAGTGTATTTATATAAATTTTTAGACATTAGAAATGTCAATTTTACAAAGCAATAGTTTTGGGGTCGTTTAATTGTATTCAGATGTTTGATTAATAGTTAATTATATTCATAATTTGGATAGTCTATATACTTAGCCATGAGCCTTTATTTTTCATTCGGTTATAAGTTATTGGATATTTTATTATTGAATTATGAAATATTTATTATTATTTTTAGATTTTAGGTGTTTTAGGTATTAGTTATTTGAAGTTATTTTTAGATATTGTATTTAAATTTTAGAATTTGTCATATTTTATTATTAGATTATTTACGACGTTTGTCATAAAATTGTATCTTAGTGTTTGGATTAGAATTATACCAAATGATGAAGTATTTTGTTTATGTGTTTTAATTAAAAATTAATTATGATATATTTGAATTTCTGGAATTGGGATGGGGACGTGTCAACATATTTCAAATGAGAGACATTTGGTACGTCTCTAATTTCCGCCGTTGAAAAAATTCAACGATGGAGATTTAAATATTGAAAATTTTTATATAGTACTTTTTATAGAATTATTTTTATAATATTAATATTAATTAAATATTTAATGTAATAATTAAAAAAAAATCAAGTATTGAAACTGAGGGTCATATATCTTTTTATAGAAAATACATTCAATATATTTTCAGTCCCTGCCATTGAGTAAAATTAAATGGTGAAAATTTAAACATTTAAAAATTATATAGTATTTTTTTATGGATTTATTTTATAATATTAATATTAATTAAATATTTAATTAAATAAAAAATAAAAATAAACTAGTTAAATAATTTATTTAGATTTTAAATCTCATTTTTTTAATTTTTTTATCTAACAAATGAGAAAAAAATATATATAATGAATATATCTCTCTGTATAAATTCATCCACCCTATGTCCTTAATCTATAGGCGTAGTCAATTATTAAATTAAAACTTCCCATATGACAAGAGTAGAATGGAGATGTCAAAATTATTTAATATATTAACTGTGAAATATTATTTTGTGATATTTATCAAAAAAAAAAAGATATATAAATATTAATTATATATTTTAATAACAAATAAAAAATATATTTTAAAAATAATTATATATCTTTTGTTAATAGAATATTATATACAGCCAAAATTTTCAAAATTTACCAACAACATCTTAATCAGAATTGGGGGATTTATATCATGAATAATGCAATTAAAACACTACCATCCCTGTATCCGGCTACCCAACGACTCTGTGACAGCTCCAGATTTATGCTGATCTGAGCAAGACTCGAAGCTCTCCAAAGAGCGAAGGGAGGGAGATTACCCATATGGCCACCAAAGTCTACATCGTGTGAGCTTTTCTGTCCTCTCTCCTTCCTCTGTTGCTTTGTTTCCGTTGGAATTCCTTGAAGCATTTTTGCAAAAATCAAACGCCCTGTCCAGTGAAATTTGAGCAGAAAGAAAATTATGAACATTTATTTAATCAAATTATGACGATCTTTCAATCGCTATTCTCCCCCACTGTCTTATTTTTAAAAGTTGTTTCGCTTCTTAAAATCTGAGTCGAGCCAGGGTTGGTTGGTTTGCTTGTTACTCTGTGCTATTATCATTTTAAGTTAATTTTTCACAGATATCCTTGGATGATTTATAATTTGATCTTAATTTTTATCTTTATCCTGGATGATCTTATTCTGATCTTTCTTCAAAAGCACTTAGATGTATTGTTTAGGGTTTGTTTCCTCTAATTATGGCCGTGCCTTTCTGGATTTGGATGAAGTTATATCCTACAATTCGACTGTGGGTTTCTGACTGTCTATTGTTGTCTTTCCATGGATCGTCTGAGTGTTTATTTGGAGGAGTTTGCGAAACTCTGATGCGTTAATTTCTGTTTATTCTGATTGCAAGGTGCTGAATGGGACACTAAAATTCGAATAATATGGATTCTGCTGAAATTAGGGCTTCAATTAACCTTACAAGAGTTTCACCGAAAAGGAAGGAAAACCTTAATATTGTGTGCGTATCTGCTTAGGGATTTTGCTTTGAGTATGTAAAAGTCAACTCTAAATCATTACTATCGCCTAATTGCTGTTCCAAGTGGATTTCTATGCCATATTACCCATTATTTGGATTTAGTTGAGAACGGGTTTGCCTATACATTTCCTTGCTAGTATTATAGATAATATTAAGGCAAAAGGACATTTGGATTTTCCTTCTATATTTTTTTAAGTTAGGTAAAGTTGGGGAAGGAGGAATTAAACCTGAGATTTTTTGGCTCAAGGACTCAGTCTTAAAGGACTCATCGAAGGCCTTATTGGGAGACTGTTGAATGTTAGGTACGAAAGATACCCATTTTGGGTTGAAAACGAATGTCCAGTGACTTTCCTTGCTGCCTTCTTGAAAGAGAGATGTCCTGGTAAACCTATTCACATTGATGCAGATGCTAGATTGGCTATGCAAGATTTCAAAGCAAATCTGCGTTCTACAACTTTCGTTGCCCTCAATCTTATGGGCTATGTTCATAGTTGGTATATTGGCTTCTTTTTTTTTTCATTATGATGCGTACCTGGATCCGACTTCGAATAGATTTGGATTCGCTTGATCGTTTGGATCCGACTTCGTTCATCGAGTCTGGACTCTGCACACCTCTACAACAAACAAGAGGTCAGGTGTCGGCGGGATGTTGTCCCATCGAAAACACTCTAACGCTCAAATTAGCAACAAGCCTTCGAACTACAATAAGGCAAATTGAAATGTAAATCGAGATAGAGAGCGAGATTGAGATTGGTGGGAGTGTTGGCCTTTAAATGTAAGAGACGTTCCCATGACTCGTCGAGAGTATGGTTTCCCAGCTCAATGTTCGCATGGAACAAGTGGGAAGCTATATCCTGAAAGCGTGGAAGCTTAAAAGAACGAATCTCGGGGAGTCGGCGAAGTCTCTGGTATCTGAAGGTTTGGAGTGGGATTATCGAAGGACGTGATTGCTTCCTTAAGGATGAGCGTTAGTATACTCAAGGATTTTTCCGTAGTAGTACTGTGTTATCTTTTGTTCACTTCTGTGTTCGTATCCCTCCAGAGTGAAGACTCTGTGGGGTTATATAGATGGCGGGAAGGGTGACCTTCCTTGGCCAAGAAGGCGTGATTCCTGCCTCGTGTTGGGCAGCCTTCCCTAAGCAGGAAGGTTTGACTGAAGCAATCTGTTGGGATCGTTTCCTTTTTGAGTGGGTAACGGGTCTCCAGATTATTTGCTTTCCTTCTGTGCTTTTGTTACCGTTAGGGTCCATTGTAGGCAGGAAGAGAGAATCTGACGCCTTCCTCATGGGAAAGACGTTGAATATGTTGATGCCTTCTTTAGAGGAGATTGGCTTCAAGGAAGGCGTGAAATCAGGGAAAAGGACCGTTGCTTGTCGTGTATGGAAACGTCCGCCAAATTGGGCTTGGCCCATATTAGGTTTTTATCTTTTCGCGGCCTGCTGTTACAGTGCTTCCGATCAACAGAAATATTGACCGTTTTGAGGGAACGCGTTGGCTGCCTAGTTGGCGCTCCATACGGTCAACGTTAGCATTAACCGTCTAACGCGCATCTGGGCTTTTCTGGATTTTAGGCCATTTTTCTTATTGGGCCTGCTTGCTATGGGCCTACCCATCACATTGAAAGGCCACTATCTCTGATTTTCTTCTCATATGCACTTAGATACACTGATTTGGGATGTTTGAGTGACATGGTTCTTCTTTGATAGTGATGTACATCGTCACCTCTCAATATATTATCCCAACACCTGTCATTTGCGTATCAAGAATGTATGGCCTAATATCAAAGAGCTTATCAGTAAGGCACCCTTCATTATCAGGGACCAAAGCTACGTGAGAATGTCATTTTGTATTTGTAAGTGAGGGACGGGATGAGATATTTATTATTATGTAGGTGAATGAATGGCTTCTGTCAAACATTGTGACATTTTGCAAAAGATATTGAAAATTTGAGCAGAAAGGAGTGCCCACACAACTCTGTAATGTGTTGACCGAGAGGCAATTGATGTAGCTCTTGTCCACCCTATAATAATTGCTAAATGTAAACATCTTAATTTATTGTCAAGGATGTCAAAATAGATTTGTTTATGAAGGGATTTGTTAGAAAGGAATTACACCGTCATGAACCCGATCATTTATAGACAAACATGATCATAATTAAGAATTCAAATCCAGATCACAATGCTACACAAAAATCTACTAGTGACTCTAATATATAAGTATATTTAGTCCCCTAATACAGTCAAATTTTGTCCATTTGACCACCTTCTTGTTGTGCTTAAGCATTAATAATAGCATAGAGATCAACCAACAACCTTATACATACGACCATATAAATAGTCACCGAGAATACGGCCCACTGGCCACTCTAGGTAGAAACCATAACATAAATTGTACATACCATCAGAAATCAAATCACTAAAATTGTGTCTCATTTCAATTACACAGCTATACATAAATCCCCAAACATAATATTCAATATCATCGTGACATCATCCGAAGACCCACTGGTCTAACTCCGATGCCAAGTGATCCCAACCTTGCTAATTTGAGATGTGGTGAATTGTAAGTATAAGCTAAAAACTCAATAAGACATATGATAATAATGCGAATGACTATGGATAATTCATCATGGACATGCAAAAAGTCAAATATCATGTGCCAATGCGAAGTTTAGAACCAAAGGCCACTCATAATCTTCACTAGTAGGGCCAAAACATCGAAGGTTAGTCCACGTATTTTATCCCATAGACAGAGCCATTAGCAACTATTCAAAACCCTTTGGCAGTACTCCTCTTTTTGATGTTCATCTAGGTAGCTCCTTCCTTCATGTACTCAGTTTAAGACTCTCTATGAGAGAGTATGATGCATTAATAATAGTTGGAAGAATACAACACAATTATGGTGCCATAAAAGTGAGAAATATTGATGATGGCTTTATGATAAGAGAATGCAGCTTATATTATGTATAATGTTCCATTTAATATTCCTAAAATTCACACATTTGTATTAACTACGTAGATAAGGTTTGCATCCACATATGGAGGAGTGTGCAAGGGAGTAAATGCATCAAAACATGGGCTGTGTGAGACAAACTGATCTGCCACTCTTTTTAGTGTTTTTAGATTTGTGTGTTCGGATTTTTACAAAATAACTAAGAATTCTTGGTGAGAAAAGTGTGATTAAGTTATTTTCATCACTTATACTTTTCAAAATATAGTGAAACTATTTCATCTTATCCCCATAAATGTATCTCTCATCTCGAGAGTGAACCACCTAAATTCTTCATCTCACGTGTCCTTAAATTTTTGCATTAATATCTTTGTTTTTCACAGTAGCTCTATCTTTATAATGGTTCTTTACTAAAATGAAAGAAAACCTATAAAATAAATATGTTTTTTAGGATTTGGAAACCAAACTACTTAGCTTAAACTTGATCGGAGAGATTTCTCAAAATTCTTGCATAAACTAGAGCTTGAAATGTGATGCATCCCTGGATTTAGGTTGTTGAATAGATTAGGAAACCGTTGGGTCTTCCACGTCGGATCGAATTCAAGCAAGTCCAGTCTCCATCTCTACTAACCTGTGTCCTACGTACCACAAATAACGAACAAGAGGTCAGAAGATTTATGGGACTCACTCCACGGTTTATCTTCTAACGCTCAAGTCAGAAATATTTCTCTACGGATGGAAAGATACAATTATGTAAGAAAATACGTTAGTGCACTTGTGTGAGGGAAGGTGAGATTTGTGGAGGATTTGACTCCAAGAATGCGCTCGACGGGAAGCGGCTCTGGGTGCTATTGCAGAGTTAAGCTCCAGTGGTGCGCTTAGCATGAAGTGGCTTTGTGAATTGACGGCGGGCTAAGTTTCGACAGTGCGCTTGACAGGGATAGGCTTTGTGAGCTGACGGAGGATTGGGGAGCGGCTTTGAAAGCTAGAGAGGGAGAAAGAGTTGTGTGATTGAAAGTGAGCTTTGTTCTTTCCGAGCTATTGTATGCCGATTCGGGTCCTTTCTTTCCTATGATGGTGAAGGGCATTTGTAGTACTACACAGAGATGGTGTTGGCACCAAGGCTTGTGATAGGTATCTGGTCACTATTCGTTGACTGTCCCAACGATAGTCATAATCAACGTGTCAATTGTCGCCTTGCGGTAGTGCTGTGACTGTGGGTGGTCCTTGTTGACATTCGTTTGACCATTTGTGACAGACCGTATTTTTAATCGAAAATCCGATAGAATTCTGCCTGTAATACGGCCGTCAAACTGATACAAAACCTGTACAAATCCCCTGTACAACAAACCAAATACATCCAAATGATTCCATCATCCAACAACAGGCAACATCCATAAACACAGGATCCAAATGTCACATTAAAATTCGTTGATACCTATTATGTCTCCAGGCACAATATCGGACATAGAGATGCCCCTAGGTACCTGTTACAGATCACAATAACTTGCGAAAGTATAAATAAATCCAAACACAGCGGAAACTAAAGTATCTAATTATCAGTTATATGTACAATATACACTAAATTCTCAACTGAAATATAAATATATACAATTTCCCATAACATATACAAAACTATAAATAGAAATTTTCGATATGATCTTCCAAGTCCAGAGCCTAGTCCACTTCTAGTCTCTACTCTGCCTCATCGGGATAAGCCTGTGCTAATTTGAAGGTAAGAGAAGGCACTAAGGGTGAGCCAAATGCTCAGAAAGTGTAATGTAGTCAAAGATGATAATAATATATGCAAAATAAAGCAAAAGAGAGATATAATAGTATAATGAGGATGCGTAAATATAAAACATGATCGAATGTACTTTCGGAATATAATTAACTTCTCATATTTTATCCTTCTTCTTTTAGGGATGTAAATTATGTATAATTACTTATCTTTGCGGACCAGGGCTAATAAGCTTTACTAGTTAAAGGTGCGAGAGAACGAGGAAAGAATCATGGTACCCCACATGATCTAAGACCGAACGATATACATAACGTCCAATAGGGCCAAACATTACGTGGTGAGCGGTATACCTATCACCCAGAATACAGGGCCAATAAAATGCTCCCTAACATCCCGCGGTCCAGAGGCAGTCATCGTTCTTCCACAATAGTATTCTAAGGCATGCCAAGGATATCACCCGCTCCAATAAGTGGCCAGAGTAATCCTTGAGTCTCCACTGTAATATCAATGGCATGCCAAGGGATGCTACTCTCTAAATATAAATCCGTGGTCTCGATTTCATGATTTCTTAATCCTTAAGGAAAAGTCCACCAAACTTCTTTCACATGGTTCTCACACCGAGAGAACGGATCATTCATATAACAAATTGTGGCATTCCCTCAGTATACCTTTATGATTTGCATATTTCTTATGGGCTTAAATCTTTACATGACTTAAGTATATATATAATTTAACATGACACTTTGAAACGATTAGAAAATCTTTACCACATCAAGTCAAACATGACTTTGGAGCTTTTGGACGATAATTCTTTTATAAATACACATAACGTAACTCCTGGAATATATATTGAGCATATACAATTCCATATAATTAATTACCAATTTAACAAGATGAGATCATGTAAAAGCCCCAATTAATTTCGAGTGAACAGTGCCAGCACACCGGTTAGGGCTCCCGAACGCGCCAAACGGATCAAAACTTGGAAATCGATCACC
Organism: Nepenthes alata; assembly: GCA_028571085.2. NCBI lineage: Eukaryota > Viridiplantae > Streptophyta > Magnoliopsida > Caryophyllales > Nepenthaceae > Nepenthes > Nepenthes alata. Next base: position 9,050 of record JAOVVI020010487.1, read on the forward strand.
CAACCAATAAGTATTCATATTTAAGGTAAGAGTAAAATATAATTAAAGCCAAATCATGCATTAGACTTGAAATAATTGGTTAAACGTAGTCTAAGCGCATTTCAGGGTTTCGGTGAACGATTTTTCACATAAAACTATCAAATTGGATATCTAATCGCTAAATTAATATATATATGATATGTGTAATGATATCCTATAGCAAATTATTATAGAAGCCCAAAAAATCAGAGCTTGAAATCATTCGAGTGCGGGGTTAGGATTTTGGTGCGAAAACCAGTCAAAATCTATGAAATCGGACATGAAATTTATGTATATGCATGTTAGAGTCATGGGTATCACAATTTCGTGCATGGTTCGGGTATCGGGATAATAATAGCCAAAGGGAATTGAATGAAAATAAAAAAGAACGGAAAAAAAAGGTATGGATGCACTTGCTTCGACCTGATCTACAACATTCCAAACTAGTTCGAAGTTAAAATCGGACCCGAAAGCCTCCATTTCTTCCTCTCTCTCTCTTCTCCCTCCCTCTCTCTCTCTCCACCCGAAACCCCTCTGTTGCATCGTCCCGTTTCCCCTTCTTTTTTATTCTTATTATAAATATTATATATATATATATACATATTTGTTTATTATATTTTAAAACCTAAATCGATACTCGGGTGACAATAAAGGGGCACTTCGGGCGATAGTAGGGGCACACTTCGGGGGCTAGCCTAATTGACCCAAATATCCCTCAAAATTTCATAATATTTAATTAATTTTTTGATACACCAAAATTACCCAAAATAATAAATAATCATAATTAAATCGAATAAAAATTTGGGATATTACACCATTCCAGCGTGTGATTTGTCGAGCTGTGCTGGTAGTGGCAACGACTTGGCAGCAGCAGCATTGTTTCTAATCATTGATTACGGCCACCAATGATAGGCGTCTGTGTCGGCAACCTCTGTGCTGGCTAGGTTGACGTCGCTAGACTAGAGGGTTCCTCCATTGCGATTGGTTGCGCTTCAGGGGATGCCTTTTGGGCCTGGATGGTCCCTATCTCCATCAGTCTACTGTGTGTTGCCGTGTCTAAGTCTGCCGTTTGGGCCTACTGGGCTCCGATCCTTGTGGGGTTTTACTTTGTGGATGGGCTTGACTTTGACTTGGGTTAGCTCTTAGTATAGTTAGACCCATCACAAGGAATATTTTTCAACAATATCAAAATTTTAGGAAGAATTTTCTAAACTTGGGCAAATGACTTCAAAATCTCAAAAAATAGGAAACAAAATAGAAAAAGAAAAAATAATGGACAAATGCATGGAATTTGGAAACATGGAAATGAATTCTTTTGAAATTTCAGCAACAAAATAAATAGTAAGGGTTTGGAATACACTTATCTTAACCAAATTTACAAAGATTTTGTAGTATTAAGCTTCAAAATCTCCTTTTCCTCTTCCGCTTTTTCTTTCTTCTTTTCTCTTGAAGCTCATGAGAAAAATGAGTTGAGCAAGTAGGGTTTCATATTTATAGACTCCGGCTCGTGCCCCACTTGCAGCTGGACTATGCCAATTGGGCATATGAGCGCCCATCAAGCAGGCACCAGACCCCATAACAAATATGGAAAAACACACGGTCCTATTTGGGTCTACAATATAATCTCAAACTTAGCACAAATTATTTTATAATTACTTAACACAATCTGTTTTATAATTTAATATGATTACTCAAAATTAGTACTTGGGTGTTACATTTGTTGGAAATCACGCCCGTGTGGAAGTCTTGTTGGAAGGAGGACTTGCGCGGAGCACAGATGTGTTATTTGTTCAAAATAAGTGGAAGAAATTCCAGTCAACATTCCTGTCAACAAAGTTGACCAGATTCTTTATGGACGGTCAAAAAGGGTGTTGAACGGTGTTATGGAAAACGCGGACGGAGAATCGTTGGCTACCCACCAGGAAATCTAGAACGGCGCTAGCTCAGAAGATCCTCTGGAGATACGTGATCTCAAGCGGTTATGCATGAGCCAGTTTTTGGACAGGGCGTATTCATATTGTTGGAAATGACAGATCCTGTCCTTGTATGTGGAATATTGCCCCTGATTTCTAGTATGAAGATCTCAATATATTAAAAAGAAAGTATTGTGACTTGCTGTAGTGTGTGTGTGAAAAGGTTTGTGAGGTGAAGAGAAAGAGAGAAGAAAAGTGTGAAGAGAGGAGAGCGAAATTTTGTAAGCAACCGTGGTGTGTTTTGCTTATGCTCTGTTCTTCGTTTTCTGTTCTCATCTTCCTGTGTAACGAGGGAAACTGCTCCCAAATCTCTTATATAGTGGAATCAATTTCGTGGACAGATCATCCCGTGGTTTTTCCCTTGGTTGATAAGGGTTTTCCATGTAAAATCCTGGTGTTCGGTTTTTCTTCTTCTTTCTCATTCCTTACTGTGTCATTCGAACGGGAAAGTCGAACGCCTTCTTTCCCAACAAGTGGTATCAAAGACTGGTTCCGAACTCCGTCTAAATGGCGTCATCGTCGTCGAAGAATCTGCCGTTCAGCATTGAACAGTTCAACAGGTTGGGCAATTTCATTCTCTGGCAAAAGAGGGTGAAGGATATCCTAACTAGAGAAGGGACGGTGAAGGCGTTGGAGAAGAAGGAAGAAAAGCCCGTAAATCTGACCGATGATGAATGACAAGACAAGAGATCTTGCAAACTGTACCATCAAGTTATGCCTGGCGGACAACACTCTCCAAGAGGTTATTGGGTTGACTGATCCGGCAGAGGTCTGAGAGAAGTTATCCAAGTCCTTGACAACCAGACTACACGTAAAGAAGCAGTTTTATGGCTTACAGTTGTCGAAAGGAGGGAGTTTTGAGAAACACTTGGACAAGTTTAATCGGATATTGACGCAAATGTCTGTTCTTGATGAAGAAATCAAGGAGGAGGACAAGGCGTTAGTTCTACTTGCCTCTCTGTCGGCCATCTATGATCAAATCGTCACAACATTACTATTTAGAAAGGATACTTTAAGGTTGGATGAAGTTATTGCCTATTTGCTCATGAACGAGTCAAGACAGTCACAAGGGACCTCGTCGTCCCCTCACTCTGAGGTGCTCGTGACCGAATCCAGGGGAAGAAGCAGAGGTCGCAGCCAGAAATCAGGAGAAAAAGGTCGCAGCAAATTACGGTCAAGGTACTAAAAACCTTAAGTGCCATTACTGTGGCAAGAAGGGTCATATAAAGAAGTATTGCTTCAAGTGAAAGCGAAAAAATGCGAAAAATAAAAGAGGTGATAAGGGACGTGGAGTGGAAACGTCATCCGTCTCAGTAGTCACAGGAGGCGATCTCCTGTTGACATGTGAAGGAGACGTGATAAATCTGACAGATGAGAAGTCTGGCTAGGTAATTGATTCTGGTACTACTTTACATACTACGTCCAGAAGGGGATTGTTTACATCTTATACTTCAGGAGACTTTGGAGTAATTAGGATGGGTAATGAAGAAATATCTCCGGTGGTAGGCAGGGGAGATGTTGCCTTGGTCACAAACAACGGGACAAAAATGACGCTGAAGGATGTACGTCATGTCCCTGATATTCGGCTGAATGTCATCTCAGCTGGTCGACTGGATGACGAAGGTTTCTGCAATAGCTTCTGTGAGGGCGAATGGAAACTGACCAAAGGATCTCTTGTTGTAGCAAGAGGAAAAAAGAGCTTCGGCCTATATGTGATGAATGCCTGTGCAGTAGTCGGAGACGTGAACGCTACAATCTGTAAGGAAGCAGAGGATCTGTGGCACAGAAGGTTGGGCCACATGAGTGAAAGGGGTCTGTCTCATCTAACCAGAAAGGGCCTAATAAATGGAATAAGGAGGACGGACTAAAAATGTGTTCTCATTGCTTGGCCGGCAAACAGAGGAGAGTCTCGTTTTATGGAGACCTGTCCGCCCCAAAGGCAGAAGTGCTAGATCTCATACACATAGATGTGTGTGGACCATTCAAAGAAAGGTCGATTGGTGGAGTACAGTAGTTTATT
>JAOVVI020010490.1:0-13059 GCA_028571085.2 Nepenthes alata
GTCGGAGTATTTTCGGTGGGACAACTTCCCGCCGATAACGCTGACCTCTTGTTCGTTTTAGTGGTGTGCAGGATTCGCACTCAGTGAACGGAGCCGGGTCAAACCATCCAGAAGAATCCGAATCTGTTCGAAGTCGGATCCAGGTACGCATCAATAATATTTTATTATAGAATCTATTTTCTTAATTAGATCAATTATTAATAAAAAGAATATTATTTTTTATAATTAAAAAATCAATCATCTTTTTATCTTATAAATGATAGAATTAACCATCATATTTGTGTAGATATATAAAATAGTTTTCTAGATTTTATTTTCAACAAAAGGAAGTTTTCAACTTTCATATGCTTTTTTGGGATTTAAAAAACTCTAGCCTCCAAAATAATGCCCAACTTCTTCATAAATTTCTGCGCCTCCTGAAAGTATCAAGAGAATAGTGATAGAAGAAGAGAAAATTGGTTTCAAATTAACTGAGACAACACTCATAATAGATTCAGATATGTTATAATGTTTTGAATTTAAATTTTTTATTGAGAAATAATATAAAAGTTTAATGATCCTTAAAATAATTTTATCTCATAAAGGCTAACACAATTTTTTTTGTAATACCTCAATTTTTTTAACTTCAGTTAATTAGATTCTTGACTAGTTATGATCTTTAATCATGAATTTATGAAAAAGATAAAATTTAATAGAGTTAATAATTTATAAGTAAGTATCGACTAATTTTATAAAAATCATTAATAAGTTTGATTCAAAGAAGTTTCAAAATGGTATTTTAGTCAATTATTTAATAAATAGTAAAAATATTTTGATATTTTATTTTATTAACTATTATTTATTTAAATATTAAAGTATGCTTATTGTACAATTAGAATTGGAAAACAAACTCATTAACATGCTAAAAATTATTAAAAACACCCTAAAACCCAATAATTCATTTAAACCCCTAAAATACCCTTCTAACCCAAATTCACCTAGAGAGGCGTGCTCTCTTGCATCTCCTGTTTGGGTCAGAAAACTCGGATCCACCAAATCCGGCGGCAGCGAAAAATCCAAACTCTCGTCATCGACAGCAAATCCACTATGTGAAATAGGTTACAAACCTCCAAGATGGAGTATCCGTTACACACTCGAGAATGAATGACTCTCTCTCATCTGTGGTGCACTCCTCTCTTTTCTTTCACCCTTGAATTTTACCTCTTTGCACTCAACCGTGCTCAGATGCTCTCACTCTTACACACTCACTGCTCCACCTCCTACATGCCCAGCATACGTATATATGATAGTCTGTCCGGATGCCTTTAACTAATAGGCAGGTTGAGTGTGGTCAAATACCTGTCACCTACTCTGCAACCTGCTAACAGCTTTATCCACCAACTCCGTAACCTATCGCCTGCACAGACGGCGCACGCGTATCAGGTCTACCACCTGCTCTGCTGTCTAGTAATTTGTTGCCAGCTGTCCACGACGTCCTCAGTTGTTGCTGCAGTCAAGTCTCTTGGCCGTCTGTGCCCATTGGCTATCACAAAAGTCTTCCGGCGTTCTTTGGTTGATTCCATACCAGTAATACCAACTGGTAAATTCTTCATTCACATCCGGTCAACATGTTGATCGGCAATCCAAAGGCGCTCCAATATTTTCTACTCCGAAAATACTATCAGGAAATCATTTCTCAATTTCCTTTTCAACCTTAGCCGGTCAACCTCCCGTTGACCGTCCTCCACAGCCATCCGGTCAACATTCCGTTGATTGTCCTCCACAGTCATCCAATCAACCTTCTGTTGACCGGATTCAGCTGGTTGTCCGCCGTCCTGCAGTATTCCTGTGGCCCTCAGATGGTCAACCTCCTGTTGACCGGATTCAGCTGGCCGTCCGCCGGTCAATCTCCATTGACCGGTCAACGTAATGCATACTGATGACAAACTAGTTTGTTGAATCACCCACAAGGGAGTGACCTATCCTAACATCTCCCTACTCGGTCACCACTCTCTTCACTTGTTAAACCCTAAAACTTAACTAAATGAATGAAAAATGAAGGGAAAACTCTAAATAAAACTTCCTATGGCCCACTCCCCATTTTTCTTTGAAAACCAGAATTTATTTCCCGTCTCTAAACATCAATGCGAGCCGCCCCATCCCCTCCTTCTAATATCAACTGGGCCGGCAGCCTAGAGGGAGAGAATAGAGAGAGTCCACCATGAGAAGGAGAGATAGAGGGAGAGAAGGAGAAATCTAGCAAAACCCTCCTACTCCTAGCTTTCTCGTCTTCTTGCTGGTGGCATTCGTCAAGAATTGTGAGCGGCGGTTCCTCTTGGTGAGCGTTCGTGCTACAAATCGGGTGCACACATTCAGAGACAAGTGAAAATATCCGCTCCTTGGAAACTCCACATTCTTATTGTTAATTCAAGGTTTGTTCTTTCACTCTGTTGTTAATTGGTTTTTATTAGTTAAACTATAATAAATAATATATAGAAGATATATGTTGAATTTGATAACTGTCTGAATTATTTTTCATCGATTTTGGGGAGCGTTTAACTGGTGTTCGAGTCAGCGTTCAAACATTGCATAGTGATTTGGCTAGCTTTTGATCAGCGTTTGAAAGTCAATGCACTACTGGCCAAACCATGTAATCCATGCATGATTCTTATGGATTGCCTGATTTACATTGTAGTTGATTGTTATAGACTTATTGAATGGGAAATCAAGTGTAGAGACCTTTTATATTATTGTTCTATTGCTTGTTCTTCATAGATCTGTAGATTTATGGACCGATTGACTTGATGTACAACCAGAATTTGATGCCACATTTGAATGTCAGGGATGAGCTCAAGGTAGTTCAGTAGATTTATGGGCCTGATGCCATATTCTTGATGATACATCTTGGTGGATGTGTCCTAAGTGGGCTGTAGGCCTTAGACAAAAATTCTTGTGATAAAATAGTTTCATTTCATATAGTTAAGAGTCGATGTTTGACGACATGTGATGCCGCATTCAAATGTTAGATGTGTTTTAAGACAAATTTGAGTTTCATAAAATTTGTAGGTTATAGATCTAATAGGATGTATTTTCATCATACTATGACCTTAGTGGATAAAACCATGGGTTAAGTTGTTATGTATACACCACAATAAAGTTTAAGTTTCAACATGAGAACGATATGCGATGTGGCATTTGAACACTAGATAACCAAAGTGCCAGTTTGGCCTCGAGCTTCAACGTAAGCCCTAGGATAACTATCGTATCGTTATGTCTAGAGTTTAGAGTTGTAGTTGTCCCGGTAGGGGTGCCAAGTGATGAGTATTTAGTATACTCAGAGAGTCTTCTTATATTTTTTTTTTCAATGGTAGCCTTTGTGTAATATTTGGACACATGAGTTGTCTTTATTATTTATGAGTGTGTAAAGGAAACCATTGAAAACAATACTGTATCAAAGGATATGAAACGTATAAAATTGTGGTGTAATCTATGATAGTTTGGTATGTAATTCATGTCCAAGTGGAATGTGAACTATTGCTTAGAGGGATGCTTATAGTCATGTGATCATTATATAAGGTGAGGAACATTTAGTGTTAACATGCATGAGTATTTATTCCTATGCCTAGAGTCAAGGGAATCAGAGTGAGCAATTCCCATACCTAGATTGGGTGGAGAGAATTTCTAAGATGGGTGTAGATTCATGCACCTAGATTGGACAGTGGAAATTATGTAAGCAATTCATATACCTAGATTGGTTAAAGGAAATTGTCTAGATAAGTGCACGAGGTGATACACATCTACAGTGACAAAGTCTCTGCGGATCATGGATTAGTCACATATCAAACTTACTAGTGTCGAATACCCCGTGTTCTTAACCTAGCCATCAAGGGCTAAAATTTATCGCCTTTGGTTCATAGTAATAAAACAAAATTTATTGAGATTTTTTTTTTGTGATATCTCATGTTATGGTGACCTTTGTTGAAATGAGTTCAATGGAACTTATATCCTTAAATATATTTGGATTATTTAGAATCTTAATTATAATTATAATTTTTAAGTTCGCAACAAACATCTAAGGTTGATTCTTATTTTGTTATTATGCCATTATTGTGGTGTGCTATAGAGTCTTGCATAAAATATGGTTAACTTATGATATTGTTATTTCTCTTGTATATTATGATTTTATCATCCAAGATTATTATTGATACTACATTATTGGTTATATTATTTGTTGAGCTTTTGTCTTACACATTTGTTTTATTGGCTTCAAAATAGTGCAAGTTCACAAAGCTAGCCAATGATTGAATTTTGCATAGAAGCTTATAAGTAGATGATCTCGGAGTCTAACTTTTCATATTGATAGTTTGCAAGGATTTACTTTTTCCGTGTGTAATAGAGAGTTATTTTTTGGGGTTGTATTCCTTTTGGTTTGGAAGTATCAGACATAATATTTCTCTCTCATGCTTTAAGGGGTTGGATTTATGATTTTATATTTATAAATGTAATGGACATCATATTACTTGCTCAGTTTTTTGCTCACCAATATATTTTATTGGCACCAGAATAGAGTAGGTCCATTAAGCTATTTGACAATTGAGTTTTGCCAAGTACTTGCAAATAGAAGATCATGGAGTCTAGCTTTTCATATTAAGAGTTTACAAGGGTTTACTTTTACTATATGTAATAGAGAGAGTTATTTCTCGGGGTTATGTCACTTTGGTTTTAAATATATCAAACATTAAAATTTTATCTCGTGGATAAGGAGTTAGATTTATAGATATTTTGTTTTTACTGATTTTATGATGAGTGTTTTGGTTTAAGATTTTTCCATGTGAGCAATTCTAGCTGGGTATTGCGGGCCCCAAGTCCAGGTCGCAACAGCCATAGTATCAAAGAGACAAAATTCTATGTGAACGTTTGAGAACCTAGGAATTCAAAATATTTAAGGAATATTCTGAATTCGCTTGTAAATTTTAGACTTAGGATATTTGGGATATTCTCGGTCAAGAGTTGTAGTGTCAGGTAGGACTTAGAATTGGTAAAAATTCTAAGCCCTTGTTTGGTGTTCTTTTGCAAATGTCAATAAAATAGTGTAAATGCTGGTAGGTCGTGTGGTTCACCTCGGAGCACCAATGCTAACGAGATGGCGGAGTTTTGCAGTGCACTCTGTGGTATGCTACTTCTTGTTAATTAGGCCATTAGCACATAGGCTTTGAGATGAGGATGATGACTACTCCTTTGGCTTGAGAGCTTTCACGTGCTCAAGACAACAACCATCGACTTATGTGCAACTTCATGAACCATAGGGTTCTGGTGTTTACAAGTTTACCATATTCTATGATGGGTAATGCCTATGGCTCATATCGAGAAAGCTTTTGAAATAATCAGATGCAAGACAAAGGACAAAATTCGCTTGACCATGAGTTTCTTTGTTGGCAAGGCTGACTAATGGTGGAAAATGATCAAGCACATGCTCAACACTACTGCAGAGGAGATCACATGGGAGGAGTTCATGCTACACTTCAACTACAAGTTCTTTCCATCTTTTGTCTAAGCAAGTGAGGAGGCAAAGTTTTTGATCCTCACACGGGGGACATGGATGGTGGCTCAATACAAGGTAGCATTGAGGAGCAAAAGTCGAGGCGCATCCAGGATGGTTTAACTGATGCGATCTAGATGTAATTTGTACCATTCGACCTAGTGGAGTACAGCACAGTATTGAAGTGCACCATGTATATTGAGTAGGCTTTGCTAAGGAAAGAATAACTTCATCAGATTACTCCTACACTGCCGCAACACATATCAAAGCAATTCTCATTGGGCAAGCATCAGAAGATCGGTGGACAGAAGGGCAGACAGTGTTGCTTCTTATGCTAGCAGACTGGCCATATTGCTCAGGTTTGCAAATCAGCAGCACCAGTGCTTGTTACACCTTTGGCTTCTTCAACCATAACACCGCGGTGACTCAAGTGAAACCACTAACATGCTTTAATTGCAGCAGGCTTGGGCAATTTTCCAAGGATTGTCGTGAGCTGAAGCGGACATCAGCAGAGCAAATTGGGTAGTAGATGCCCCAAACTCCAAGATGAGTCTATACAATGACCAAGCAGAAGTCTCGTGATTCTCCCATAGTAGTGCAAGGTATCATTCACATTTTTTATCACCCCTCCTTGCTTTTTTTAATTCTAGCGAGGCACATTCCTTTATGTCTGCCAGCTTTGTGCTACCCTTGGAGGCTTGTCTAAGACCATTGGACTTCATGATGGTGTCCACTTTGGTCAATGAGACCGTGAATATTAATGTTGTTAATGCTAACTATGCTGCTTGAGTGAGCAATCATTGTTTACCTGTAAATTTGATCTCTCTTAATATACTAGAATTTAATGTCATCCTTATTATGGACTGGTTGACCGTTTGCCACACCATTATTGATTATACTAAGAAGATTATACGTATCTCAATGCCTATACATCCACCTTTCAAGTTCCAAGATGCGAGTAGCAAGAGTACCATCCCAATAGTATTGGCGTTGCACATCAAACACTTTTTGGAGTGATTGTAGAAGATTCCTGACTTTTGTCTCAGTAGTGTAAATAAAGGAATTCAAGATTGAGGATATCCAAGTTGTCCAGGACTTACACCAAATAGAGAGATCAACTTCTCTATTAAGCTAGTGCCTGGAGCGGCCTCGATTTCTAAAGCCCCTTATAAAATGGTGTCAGCAAATGGAAGGAACTGAAGACACTATTTTAATAGCTTCTCGATTTAGATTTTATTCGGCCTAATACTTTACCATGGGGAACTCGGATCCTACTTTTCAAGGACAGCTCTATAAATTTCTTTATTAATTATTAAGTGTTAAAAAAGTGATAATTAAGAATAAGTACATGCTCTCGAGAATTAATAAACTATATGTTCAATTGCATGGGAGTTCTAGTGTTTGCAAGATCAATTTGTGATTGGGTTATAATTAACTGATGATTAGGGAGATGAATATAGCAAAGATGGCATCCAGGTTGACATATTGCCATTATGAGTTTATCATGATACCCTTCAAATTGATGAATGCGCCAACGGTATGTATTTCTATGATTTACGCATGGCTTTTTTGGGATTGATATAGTATTGACGAAGCTCACACAAAAAGACACCAATTTATCTATAGATTGACTAGTGCGAGGGATGATTTTAGTAGCTGAATCAGAGATTGACATTGCTGAGTGTCTTGACCATTCCTAAAGGATTAGGCGTGTATGAGGTATATTATGATGTGTCATTGCGAGATTTGGGTTATATCCTAATATAACATAATAAGGTAAAAGTGTATGAAACTAGACAGTTAATGAACTATGAGACATGTTATTCAACTCACGACATTGAAGTGGTAGAGATCATATTTGCCCTAAAGATATGATTGACACTATTTCTATGGAAAAATGTTCATAATTTTTACCGATCACATGAATATCAAATACTTATTTTTTAAGCAGGAGTCCAACAGGCACCAACAGAGGTCATTGAGCAAGAAGTAAGATGGACATATAGCTCACTTGATGTTACATGAGTAGCCAATGCTGGAAGAGGTCGAGGATTATTAATTACAAGTTCACTCGATGGACTCCCAGGCAGCGGCATCATATCTTCAAGTGCTGCACAGTGTCATCGATCAAATCAAGGAGACTTAGGGGAGAACCCTCTACTCATGTTGTTCAGCAAAGACTTAGTGAGTCTCAAGTAGGGTTTCATCTTGGCAAAGATAGTGTTGTGAGGTGCTATGATCAGTTATGCGTGTTGGACATCAAGGACTTGTAAAAGGAGACTTTCATAGAAGCTCATCGATCTAGATACACAATTCATTGGACTCAAGAAAGATGTTGCAAATTTCATATCAAAATGTCTAATCCATTGGCAAGTCAATGTAGAGTATCAATGCACGGTAGGGAAGCTTTTGTCCATGCCCCTTCCAAGCTAAAAGTGGGAGTATCACTATGGATTTCACCTCAGGATTACCGACAACAGCCTTTGGACACAACTCTATGGATGATCATCAACATACTTACCAGGTTAGCACATTTGCTAGCCACAAGGACCACATTTTTGCTTGACTGGTATGCGAGATTGTATATTGAAGAAATCATGAGATTACATGGCATATCAATCACCATCATATTAGACGGAGACCCACAGTTCATGTCAAGGTTATGGAAGAGTCTTCATTATCAGCTAGGGACACAGCTTAGATTCAGCATAGCCTTTCATCATCAACAAATGAGCAGTTCTAAAGGACCATTCAGATGCTAGAGGACATGTTGTGACTTTTCATCCTAGACCTTGAAGGTAGCTAGGATCCTTAATTATCATTGGTTAAATTCACTTACAATAACAATTAGCATTGGAATAGAACTATATGAGGCACTCTATAGGAGGAAGTGCGGAAGTGCATATCACCTATCAGCTAGGTGGACATTGGAGACTAGAGAATCATGAAAACCAACATAGTGCAGGAGAATACGAATAGAATTAGTTTGATCAGAGATCATCTTCAAGTGGCCAAGAGCATATAGAAAAGCTACATAGACCAGAAGTGTTGTGACTTACAATTCAACATAGCAGTACCACTAGTATTGTCAATGGTCCACAATGTGTTCCACATCTCCGTACTTTGGAAGTATGTCAATGGCCCAATGCTTGTGATTGATTATACATATCTTCATGTTCATGAGGACTTATTATTTAAGGAGCAACTAGCCTGAGTTCTCAACCTTCAAGGGAAACTCTTGTTGAGTAAGATCATTCCAAAAGTGAAGACTCTTTAGCAGCACCACACTGAGGATGATGCGACATGATAATTATATTAAAACATGAAGGATAAGCACCCGTGCTTATTCAAGATCCAAGATACGTATTTTAAGGAAGAAACTTTTTTAAGAGGAGGATTATAACACTTTAATATTTTTAATATAGGTTAATTAGACTTCTAACCAATTAAGGCTTTTAATTATAGAATTAATGATGAAAATGAAATCTTATAGGGCTAATAAGTTGTAGGGAAATATTTACTAACTTTATAAAGACTCTAGATAAGTTTGATTTGTAAAAAATCTTTAAAGAAAGTTTTAGTAATTTACTCAATAGATAGTCAAAATATTTTTAATATTTATTTTATTAACAAGGACTCATTATGACATTAAACTATGTTTATATATGTAATTAAAATTAGAAAAATAACTCATTAACATACTAAAAATTTGTGAAAACACCTTAAACCCTAATAATTCATCAAAACCCTAAAATACCCTTCTAAACACTAATTCACTGAGAGAGGGACACCCCCTTGGATCTCCCAAATCGGCCATCTCCCACTTTACCTGTTAAACCCTAGCACTTAACTAAATAAAAGAAAATTAAAAGTAAAACCCTAATTAAAACCACCCGTGGCCCACTCCCCATTTTTTCTGGAAAACCTAAATTTATTTCCCTTCTCTATAAACATCAACCCTAGCTGCCCCTCCCCTCTAAATATCAACTGGAGCAGCAGCCTAGAGGGAGAGAAGAGGGAGAGTCGGCCATGAGAAGGAGAGTGAAAGAGAGAGAGAGAGACATAGCAAACCCCTCCTACTCTTAGTCTTCTAATCTGTCACGTTTCCAAAACTAAATTTTTTATTTTATTTTATTAATTACTATAAATCAGGTTTTAGTCATAATCAACCAAGTAAAATAATAATAAATCCAATCACAGCATCCAAATTGCCACACCCAAAGTGATTTTGATTATTGACCATATATGTCATTGAAATATATGTAAGAAATGCATCCTCACTAAGAACATAGACAACAAAATTATAACTTAAATATATCGCTAGGTGATACTGAAATCAAACTAAATTACTACCAAAATGGCCACAATTTAATTATTATTGCACCATAAACTAGCAACATACACTTTAATTCTACTATTTTTGAAAAAAAATACAACATCCGAATTTTTAATTTCTAATTCTATTTCTTTGAACCACCTTCCCATCAACTTCATCTACCCACAAGTATGCTTCAAGAACTCTGATGGGTATACCAAAAATGGGTTGGTCCAAAGTCAACGGAAGCCTAAGAAAGACGGTCAACACTTTAACGACCCAGTTGGAGAACAGGCCCAAGAGCTGAAAGACTTATGACGGTCAATGCTGCGCGTTGACCGTCCAGGTGGCCAACGCGCACACAGACGATCAACTCAAACATTGACCATCTACGTATTGTACGTTGGGCCCAAAAGAGGTTTTTCTACAGTAACGGGCCTGGTCCATTCAAGCCCACCATCAGGCGGCCAGCAACGGCTTTCCGAGCAACTTCTACAGTCCCAGTTGGTTCCCAAATGGGCATTGACAAAGTCAGCGTCTTTCCCACAAGGAAGGCGCCATATTTTTTCAATTCCCTGCCAATTGGGGCTCTCCAACGGTAATATCCACGTAAGGAAGGCGAATGATTTGGAAAGCTCTGGCCGCCATGAAAGGAAACTATCCCAGTCCATTTGGCAACTGGCCTCAGCCCTGAAAGGTAAGCCAATCATGAATCACGCAAAGGATCCCTCCTTCCAAAGGAGGAAGATCATCCTCCCAATCATAAATAAGCCCTTGAATTCTCATTCAAGGCACGCTTTCGGTGACACACACTTTCTGATTACGCAAGCCTGTACTAGGGTTTCCTGCTACTCACGCAAGCTATTGCTCTCACAACGCCCACAACGATACAGACTGACCATTCTCTATTTCCTGCTGTCACTAAAAAATCCAAAGCATACAACCACGCCTCTCTACGGCCGTTTACTGCCTCCCCACCATCCAGATTCAAGAAGACAACGTCGTCTCTCTTTCATCTGGAGATACACTCACTCCTGTGCTCTCTCTCTCTCAATTCTCAGTTTCTGTGACCTTCTCATATTTCGAAGGCTGTTTACTGACTTGAGCGTCGGAGTATTTTTAGTGGAATAATTTTCCGCCGACACACTGACCTCCTGTTCTTTTTAGTGGTGTGCAGGGTCCAAACTCAGTGAATTGAGCCGGAACCAGGACAAGCGGATCAGGCCGAATTTATTCGAAATTCCGATCCATGACGTATTACATATATTGACAATTATTTTTAATAGATAATTATAATTTTATAAAAAAATTTAAAAAATTAGTTAAAATTAATTATTTTAAAATAAATATATTTTAATTAATTATTTAAAATAAATAATTAAAATAGAGAGAATAAATTTCTCTATCTCTTAAGAAATTGAACCCTCCTCCATTCAAATAACTCTCTCTTTGTTCTATGGTTTTTGCCTTTTTCTTGAACGAGTTTAGGAGGGTTGCGTCTTAAATATTACGTGTATCTCTATTTTGTCGGATTTAAAATTATTAAATTTAAACTATTTATATAATTTGTTTTTTTTAAAATTAGTTTATGATATATATGAACAGTTAAACATACGTCTAATAGTCTGGGACACACAGGCAGTGTTCTCTTCATCAAGCCAAAACTTCGACCGATTACCCGTTTGGTGTGGTGTCACATGCTATGAAGTTCGAAATAAACAAGAAAATTCTTAGTAGTCGCGAAGGTCGGCACTAATGGTGATTTAAGACAACAATTCTGCAACGTTCAAACGATTTTGAATAACAGTTTCTGATTCTCTCACTTCCATGTCGTTGAACAGTCTGAAAGAGACCCTACGGCCCTGTGAGAACCTACTGGCATCCTCCACATCCATATCTTCTCGTACACAATCCTCAAATTTCGATTACAATTCTGAAAACACTCTAATCCCTAGAAAACCCCCCAAATCCTCTGTCTCTCAGCAACTGCTCCGTTTTCAGGATTCATTCTCTCCCCTCCAGAAACAAATCCCGGAGCGGCGACAGCAACAGCAGCAACGCGAACAACAGAAGGAATTTCAGCAAGGAAAGCAATTGCAACCACTGAAACGTTCTGAAGATGATGAAGATGGTGAGGAGGATGATAGAGAAAATAAAGGGATTGGGAAATCCAGATTGGATCCTTTCCTCTTTGATCAGACGGGGCCATACGAGCCGCTCATTTTGTCTTCACCGACTGAAATGCCAGAGACTCAGGTGAATAGGGGATTACGCTTTTGTATCAGTTGTTCCTTTTGATAGGTGTCGTAGGTAAGGGGTAATTTATTCCTCTAAAGATGGAAAATTGGTTATGCAGTCAATTCATTTATCGTCAATCTTGTCTATTGATGGTAGAACCGGTCCTATTTGCCTTGGTAATGAAAGTACTTGTAGGATGAAGGACAAGGGTGCATTGTGTGCTGGAAACTCGAATATGAGGCCCTTGTGCCTATTCTGCT
Organism: Nepenthes alata; assembly: GCA_028571085.2. NCBI lineage: Eukaryota > Viridiplantae > Streptophyta > Magnoliopsida > Caryophyllales > Nepenthaceae > Nepenthes > Nepenthes alata. Next base: position 12,332 of record JAOVVI020010490.1, read on the forward strand.
TAATATTTTCTTTAGGCACATTTATAGGGAAGCTTGGGGAAAAGTTAGCTATATTTTTCTTGATTTTGAAGCAGTTTTCTACATGGGAGCAAATTTGGGGATGAATTTAATATTGTCAGATGAGGAAGAAATTCGGGTACGCCTATTATACTTTGGTAGCAATCCCAACAAAACCTGTTTAAGGGGAAAGAAGAAAACGATGAATAAAGGGTTGTCAAGATCTTTTTGCTGGAAGCTTCTATAACATCAATAAAAAGGGGTTGTCGCTCTCTTATAAAGAGGGTTGTCTAAGGATAGCTGAGGCCGTGTTATCAAGCGGAGGCTGTTTGGGGTTTTTAGCTCTCTATTTTATGGGTATGCACAATTTGCTTCTGTGCTCACCCAAACGGGATAGTCATTCACCATGATGTTATATTATTCCAACTCATTCAATTTTCTTTAAAGGTTTTACCGCATCTAGTGTCATATACTAAAAGTTTATCAGGAAACAACTGAATGATAGGAAACAACTCTTACATGGCAACACAACAAAATGAGCAGATTATGCAAAGTACCAATTTGCAACCACAATCACATCTTTATCTTGTTAATTCAGAGCATGATGAATAGCTCTTTGTTTCAATTAGTACTGAAGTTTCTTGAAAGTTTTATATACAATAATCTGTTTTGTGTTGTAGGTTCCTGCATCTATCAACTGTAGGCTTCTTGAGCATCAAAGGGAGGGGGTG
>JAOVVI020010491.1:0-13059 GCA_028571085.2 Nepenthes alata
CAAACAAAACTCATGAAATCTCGTTGCCGTTTGAAACCCGACGCAGTGCTTGAGCACCGGTCTTGCCATGCAAGCACTAACGAAATCATCTCGAAGGAAAAAAAGACACCGGTTCACTACTTGTGTAAACCGAAGGAATTTATAAATTACTTTATCAATAAAATACCAGAGCATTAAATGCATTAAACATTAAATTTTTAGAGCCACCCGTTTAACTAGAAATCCACTCACCTAAACTGTTACGCGGAAGAGGAACAGATGCTACCCAAAACTGCTACCCAATCTCACCAACCGCAAGTTGCCGGCTCATTGGCATATTGTCTGAGGGACCACATTTGCTTAAATTTTCAACGGTGCATTGGCACAATGAGGACATGGAGTATTTTGAATTATAAAGATTCTTTCAACCAAAAAATCTCCCTTAAATTATCACTTAGGAGCTATGAAGCATGAATACCAACACGGGATATGGACATGATGCGATACTGACACACCGACGTACTATTATTTAAAAATTAAGGACACGGACACGACATGTTGAGAAATTACGGTTTATAGTTTTTTAATTGATGAATACTATTTTTTATACTAACTTTGTGGATTATTGTCTTTATTTGTGATGAAGAAATTAAATTATTGCTCTACAAAAGATCAGTTGTATTATCACTTTCATTTGTTTCACTTCCGTATTCGCCTTTTCTTTCTCGAATCATGACTTTGTATTCTATGAAAATTTGTTGAAAGAAAAGTACGGCCTACTACAAAAGGAGTCTCTATTGACTGTGAGATAATCCTGGGAAGTGGGGACTATTGATAGAAATGAAAAGGAGAAGTACGACTTTAAATTTTTAAAATTATAAAACATCCCATATTTTTTAAAATTTACAAAATGGTTTACAATTTTTTAAGAATTATAAAATTATTCAACGTATCTAAAATGTGTTGGGATGTGTTCTCCAAAACATGTCAGGACATGTCTAAAATGTGTCCAAAACGTGTCGGGACATATCCGGACCGTGTTCAAAATGTGTTAGACAAAAACAAATTAACACGTGTCAGAGCGTGTCCGACGCGTGTCTCAACGTGTCTGAGGCATGTCGGTGCCTGATATGTATCGAATATTGACACTTTGAGCCTGAAAGAATGTCCGTGCTTTCTAGCTCGGGAGCATTACAGTGGCTCTAAAATTACCAAAAACAACAAAGAATGGAACTTCTTTTCAGTGTCTATTGTTGCTTCTTTGTCAATCAATTGTTGCATCTTCGGATAATTAAAATCACATTTGTCAATGAAATATTAAACTTAGCATATAATAGTACAAGAGCAGCAAATTTGCTATCTTGAACACATTGATTTTTCGTATGTAATCTTAGTAAGAAGTGAATTGAACTAGTTTTCTGTTATCATGTTGTCTTTGTCAATCGTATACTGCCTCGTCATGTAATTGAACTCATGTTTTAGCAATGTAATATTAAACATAGCATCACATAGTATAAGAATGACAATTTGATAGGCATGAACGCATCAGCTAAATGTATAAATGGTTAGCCCCCAAATGGTTCAAAAACTGATTTTCTCACCCAGTTACTGTCTATCATCCTCATCCTCAGGTATGTTACTGTAGTTTTGATTTACAGTTATGAAACATAATCCTAATCAACACCCCCTTACCTTAATAATTCACACCACCAATTTTATACCAAAATATAAGTAAATCCACCAGGTAAATGAGTCCTTCAACTTGAATTCTAAGATGGACGGTGAGGAACAAAATTGGGGGATATGAAGTCTACACGTGGAGTACAATTCGGGATTATGAAAATGAGTAAAATTGTTAACAAGGAGAAGGGATACACAAGTGAGATGATAGGAATAATGAGGGATAAGGATCACTTGCTTAATTACTCCACGGCCCAGCAAAACAGCAGCAGCAGCAACAATGGCGGTGGATTTCAAACAAAGCTTCAGCCTAGAAAGTGATCGGCTCCCTCTTTTTCTTTATTCTCCTTCCCCCCTCTCTCCCTCTCAACTCTTTCTCCCTCAAAACTGAATTCTGTTATTCGCACTGAACTGAAAAAAAAAAATAACAGAAAAAGCAGAAAGCTACCATGGGCCATCCAACAAAGAGGAGGCCTGATTTAAATAGAATTTGTTAGGGTATTTGGCAGGAAAATTAGTTAGGATTAATCCTCTCAATGCCCTCACGGTTTTGTTTAATTACCATTATACCAAGAAGAAGAAGGGCTTGCCAGTGGTGAGCGGCTGATGACGGGAAAATGCCTGAGGAGTTTTCAATTATCCAATTATTTTGGTTCCAAGGTGATATAATTAATTTAGGGGATTCACCCAAAATTTAGTGTAATAATATTTTATTTTATTTTCTGATCCTAGTCGTACAAAATTATATTGAACATAATAATAGAAGTTCCTAACTGATAATTAAAAATATCGAATGCCAAGTTTGACTGGTAGTGAAAATTATCAAAATGTCTTCCAAAAGACATCATGGATCTGATATGTGCAAGCTCTTTATATGGTCAGTCAAGACTTAATTGTAAATTATGAGCTCCAATGGATTCCATCTACACCTTATTTCCCTTGGTTATTATTCATGAGTCCTAAAGATACCATGGTGTCTCGATTGAGTTTCAGAACTTTCTCTATAAGCAGGTTTGGGGTTTTGTCTTGAATCCTGCATTTGGAATAGTTTGTGGTCTGAGAATATCTGAATAACAGAAGAGCTTGAGCTGAATGGAATGATAATTTAGAAGAGAAAAAAAGACCAAGAATGGATTACAAGACAGTGGGAGGGGAGAGGTGAGTCGTAATTTTAGAGATGGATTTGAATTTAGTATATTATCTGTAATCTTTTCATTACATACAATTCTTCTTGTATCAACATAATTTTTAACCTTAACGCCACCTGAGAGACCTCACTTATCCTCATTAGACTGGACCTCAGCTGAATCTCCCTAAATTCACAGTTCATCAGCCCTGCTTCCATTGTCACCATACCCGACGAGTTTGACAAATGTGTGAAAACATTGGGAAATACACCCACCTTTCACCAATAGGTCCCGCTGGAATGAAAAATTGCACAGTTTCCTCCACCTAGATACTCCCAATCTCAGGAAACAAAGTCTTGGAATTCCAATGCCTGATCTCACTGTTATAGGCCATTTACCATCACAGTTTGGCTGCCCAAAGCCTTCTTCAGAAGATTTGTTAATTTCATGAAGTTACCTCGGTCGCCATCCAAAGCCGTGATCCCATCTCACCAAAACCACCACTAAAAAATATCAGCACGTACTGTTCATTACATATTGAGGGTGAGCTTGGTGCAATGGGTAAGGTTGCTCCATTGTAGCCTAGGAATTGCATTTTCAGTCAATAAAAGCTGGCTCTATACATGCAGGTACAAGGTTGTATATATCTGACCCTCCCTGAAGCCCATGATATGGAAAGCCTCATGCATTTGGCTATCGATTTATCTGTTCATTGCCCATTCTGCTTGTAACATGAATATACCAGAAAATTACTTGTGTTCCAAATTCATGCGCACAATTTACAATTTGTTTACAACTAAGGGAACTTGGCTTAACTATCACTCGCTAATTAAAAATTGGTTTACGATTAAAGCTCATTGTTGAATGGACACACTTTTGATATCTTCTTCCTAGTCGTGATTATGCTGACTATACAATGGGAATATCTTTGTCAATTACTATTGAGTTATGAAAGCAGTTACATACATCTTTTTAGAAATGACAGTGGGAGGGCTCTTGTATAAAGTGCTGCAAAAAAGCCTTACCGTCTGGAACGAAGAGGAGCCTGTCTCTATACTTCGGAGCTTTTTTTTGGCTTTGGCCGTCGTACCTCCAATTCCTATTGGTGCTTATAAATAAACTTCTGCTCAGTATACGTTGATGTTGGAAATGCTTGTTTACTATTTTACTTTCGTGCTGCAGATATTTTCCAATTGGCCACTTTTCTGATTGTAGTATTGTGAAAAAAGTTGTTTTGAGATAATTGATACCTTAAACACAAAGAGAAATGCTTATTTGCAATTTTACTTTTGTGTTGCAGTTATATTCCAATCGTCCACTTTTCCGGTTGTAGAATGGTGTAAAAAGTTGTTTAAAGATAATTGATACCTTAAACACAAATCAAAAAGAGGTCATGGATTATGTTGTCAAGCTAGAATTTAGCAAATGATGTAACGCAGATGCACGTGACTGGGTGTGCAGGGTGTTTGTGGGTGTGACAGATTCAGCAGTGGTTCTATGGGGGATGTTATTCAAACAATAGTGAAAAAAGATGGACACAAGGGCCTCATGAGGGGATGGCTACCAAGAATGCTCTTCCATGCTCCTGCTGCATCCATCTGTTGATCTACCTATGAATCTGCAAAAGCCTTCTTCCAAGAAATCAATGATGACACTAGCCAGAGCAGAGAGTTCCCACGGTAGTTGAATCGTCCTACCTCTTTCTGCTCTTCTTATTTGCTGCTGCATGAGAGATGGAAAGCGCTGGGATAACAGTGGTCTGATAATTGGCCAGAGTGGAGTGTGTAGTTAGTCCTATTTATGAAGGAATGATGTATTTCTTGCCATGTCTTCCTGGATAGGCAATTCCCATATGAGCAGTTATAGGGGGACAAACTCAGGTGATATGACATTTATCCATTCAAGCTGATGGGCTCATAAAAAAATAGATGGATTAATAGATGTCCTGAGAGTATTAATCCTCCAAGCATTAAATTTTTCCTATATCATGGACCTCTGGGTGGTTTGCAAGTTGATTAGACAACTTTGATGGAGCTTTCACTGCTGAACAGCCTGTGGCTGGAGTTTCATGACCTGCATTTTATGTTTTTGCTTCACGTGGCCCGATGGATGAAGGAAGTTGCTTCCTTTCAGGATGTGTTTATCTGCACACCATGAATGTCCCAATGATGATGAGTTAATGCCACACCACACAGAACACCGTTCCATTCAAGCGCCATGAAATCCCTTACCCCGTTGGCACAGCACATCTCAAGCATTACTCCTCAAAGACAAATGCCAAATCTCACATGCCACACCTTGAACGTCACATCCTGGAAATTGCAGTTCAAAGCATCTCAAAAGATTGAAATTTTCAGCTTCTCAAATTAAGCTCAGCTAGTTTTTGAGTAAATTTTTGTGGTTGCTGGAATTAATAGGGAGAAGTATGTTTCAGCGAATAACGTGCGATGTTTGCTAGGCATTAAAAATGAAAAAAAGTCCATGGGTCCAAGTCTGGGTGACAAATGGGAATGTACGTGTGCTTGCTCCCATGTGCCACATGTATATGCTACTCGTGCAAACATGAGCTAGTTACTAGGCATCAGCTTTGCACCTTGATTGATGATTTCCCAATCTGATAACTCAATCAACCTGGTTAATCAGAGCTTAGTTAAAAATAAGTATGTATCATTGGTAAGCAGTTTCGGCCAATGATGTGCAAGGATAAAAATTGGGGAGAGTTTCTCGAACTTATTAGATAATGTAATCACATACATCAGTATTCAAATTAATGTAGTTACAGTACTGAAGAAATCACCTTCCAGAAAATGATAAATTAAAAAAAAAAATAAAAAATCTTTGTAATGTCTTCTGATGGAATATAAAGGCATTCCTCCTATTGAACTTCATCCAAGACACCGTTCTGCGAGCTTACGACCCGGCCAACAACAACAGTGATATCATCTAGCTTTCCACCTGCACAATCAGCGTGGTAGTACTAATAAGCCACAGCATTGGATGAGAAATAGATGCAAGGTTACCCATAATTGTCTGAGCAAACAATGCCTGTTAGTTTCATCCCTATCACCTTCCTCCAGAGTGGCACATCAAAACCCTGCAAACAAATCATTCTTAATGCAGTTGCATGTACTACTCAAGAATGGTAACCAAATATGAACAAGTAGGCTGATGTGATCTTTTTACCCTTGTTCTCGCTTCTAATGAATATGGGGAATCAAATTTCGAGTCCACAGCATGATCCATTGCCAGACTAGCCAGCGCCTTTGCTAGCATCAAAATCACATCTCATTTAGAAGATTATGAAGCTTGAGGAATAACATCAACCCTAAGGGTGATTTCAAACCAATGGACAAGTACCAGCTTCAGCAACATCATCACTATGGCTGTTCATAGTTGATACAATCTCATGGTCAAAAACATTGTCAAAAAGTCCATCTGATCCCATCACTATAGTGTCTCCCTCTATGAGTTCCACACTGCATACCTGCAATGGGGCAGAAGATGATCTCCTATGTGATGATCAAGATGTCCACTACTACCACATAGCAATGACATTACTCCACACGTTTAAATTAATAAATATGGATATTTCCTAACAATTTCTTTTTTTCCAAATATCATTGCCCCACTAGAGTCTTCTGATGATCAAGATGGCTCTTAATTTTTCCTTTAGAAAAAGAAGATATTGTTTCATCACCATGTCCCTGTAGTATTGATTCCGAGCGTAGGACTCTGCATTTTTTTTCCCAATATCTCTAGACATTTTTTTAACTTATTTGAAGGCTGCAAATGTCACTACCCATCTTAAAGTACCAACGATTAAATACGAGTAGTTCAGGGGGGGGGGGGGAAGCAAAGACTTGCACAAATGACTTACAGTGGTCGCTGAACACTCAAACACAAAAGCACATGAGCCAGGATAAATATTATAAAAAATAAAAGTAGTACCTAAATAGAACAATGCCAATGTTGGGACTAGTGCAAGTATCACAGCGGAATGCCTACTTGAGCGTCTGAGTATTTTTGTCTTTAGTTTATACTTTATTAGAGCCCTTATTATTTCTTCCTGCATGCCATCTAGTTTTTATGTAAAACCTAAGGATCTGATGTAATACAGGCGTGTCCTTTATTTGTTTTTTGGGGGAGGGGGTGAGAATGTACTCACAGGTGTCAACAAAGTGAATTTAGCATTAATGAAAAGAGGCCTTAACAAGTTTATTAAGATTGAGGTCCCGAGGACTCAGGTTCAATCCCTCTCCCCCAACTTTACTAAGCAAAAAAGCACGTAAAAAGAGAAGACCAAAGATGTAACTTTATTACTGCTCTGGAAAAATACGAGAGAATGTGAATTGGCATACCACAGCATCTAGGTACGTTTGACCAACTGGCTCTGAGCTCAATTGGTAAGGACAGTCGAAATAGTGTTCTTGTGGAAATGTTGAAAAAACTATTTGTCCTGCAAGTTCACTAAAATCACAAGTATCAGACAGCTCCTATGTTTGAAAATTTCTCTCTATTTGAAATTTACCTTTACGGACAACTCGTAGTCCACAATCTCCAACAGTAGCAATCTTGAGAATTCCATTTCCATCCAGCATAGCAAGAATTCTACATGATTAACAGAAGCAAAGCACATTATGGTGACAAATACTTTAAGGGAACCTCCAATAGCATTGGCATGCATCTATGGCAGATTCAACAGCAGATGGGTAATCTTTGAAAGGAACCTGTAAACCTACACAGTTGCTGAACCAACAGAAGTAGTAGCTGCATGGGCCTTTCTTAATAGCATCCGTGGATCATAATTCACCTGTCAAATATGACATGCCAAATATGCATAAGCTAAATTGTACAGAAAATGAGCATCGAAACGGATAGTTTGCTCATACGTAAGAGTCGCTGATCCTTTTTCCCGTGTTAAAGGTTGATGGAAAAATTGTGGCAGATGTAGAACTTGACAGAGATAATTACCTCCTCATCCCTCACCAAAGATGCAGCATTATACAAGAGCTCCCGAGAAAATAATGCAGGATCCACATTCTTCTCGGCCCATCTAGCAAAGCACAGACACTATAAGAGCACGCGACTATGCTACCTGAGTTATATGTCTGGCATCCCTTATAATTGATCATATAATACAAGTTCAGAGAAATATTTAGAAATCAAGAACATTAGGTAATACTAACTGCAACTTGGATTTCAAAATATCCCATGGGGATAGTAAAATGCTATAAAAATAAAAATGGCTTTTGAGAATCAGAGTAGCATACCCAGATACACCATCAGCAACACCAATAATTACACCACCGCAGCTGCTCACAAAGAAGGCATCTTCCCCGCCCTTTTCAACCTTACAGAGAAATTAACAATAGTGCTAAAATACTGAATGAAATATATTGAGAGCCAACCTACACTCTGAATGAAGTTTAGCACAGGCTGTGCAACATGATTATGTAGACACCTTAATTTTTGAAATACATGTATAAAGAAGATATGTTAGGTGAGCATTCTCTACCTTATTGGGATGTGGTATGAGATGTGTTCCTACAGACAGTGATGCCTCTGACCTAAAGTCACCACAGAATAACAAGCATCAAATTTTATTTTTATCATGTCAATATATAAAACCATTATTGTCTCTTTTACCTGACAAAATGAACTTTTGGGATGACAATGTTTTTTGACATGATATCCTATTATTTTTGTCTATTAATGAGTTCAATTCTCAGGAAGCCCCATCCTTGTATCCAAATTTGAGCACGAGTGAACTAGGAAGTTGAGTATAGAATGAGCTGGTTCCTTAACAGTCATTAACAGAAATACTCCGTATTATTGGAAGGGCAACGTGAATGAACATACCACCATATACTGGCAAAGCTTAGTTGAATTCATAAGATCGGAATCATGAAAACCATAACAGCATGACTATCCATTTCCACTCCCTCCTATCTGATACTCAAGTAATGTCAGATATAAATTATATGAGATTTAAAACTATATGCCGATCGTGGAAATATCATATTACTTCACAAATCAATAATGCGGAAATAATTAATAATGACAATGCCTAAATCTTTTCTTGCCTTCTTTTTTCATTTTTATTTTTTTTAAAGAAATTACAACTAATTTTTCTTCTTTTTGTTGGAAATTGGACTGCTTGTTTAAACTGTAAAAAAATAATCGATAACACACAATAAGTAATAATCACAAATAATAAAAGATACAATTTTATGTGGAAAATCCTCTTTGCAAATGAGGGAGAAAAATTACGAGACTATACGTCCGAAATAGTCACTATACGATATATGTTCGGTTCCACAAACCCCAATAAATATAAGGGCACAGCACCTTATAATAAATAAGTTTGAGCAATAATGAGTATAAGATAAAAAAGAATAAATAAGATCGGTAAAACGTCTTTTCTCAACTTCAAGAGCCGCGCACCCAAGGTCGGTGGAGGCCAGTATACGATTCGGAACTCACTCAAATGCTTGAACCATTCTCTTCTCCATTTTTTCTCTCTCTCTTTCTTTTTCTCACAGTGTCGCTGTTCAAAAACTTAGAAATTGGAAGAGTGGTAATCCTAAAATCGGGTCAAGTGCATTTATATTAGGAACGCATGAGTGCATTGTAATCGGCGCACAAGTGCCCCTTCAGGCGCACATTAGGTGTGGACAATCCCGAATTCACACTTGTGCGTCCCTTGTGCGCTTCTCAGGCGCCCTCAATCTGGAATTGGCGCACATGCATGAGTCATGCGCATGTCGTGTACCGTTTTACAATTTTCTCCTAATCAGTTTGGTGTACATGTGTTCTCGTGCATGCTTCTGAACGACACATTAAATTAGTATGGGGCCCACACGGGAGTGACTCATAACCCAACAAACTTTCTCTCACGATCTTGTAGGGGCTATCATCATCTCGGCTATAGTTCGGCAAACTTCAAGCTTTCCCCTTTACATCACTTTGGTCATTATATCTGATTCGTTCTCATCGGTTCTGACCTTATCAAGTATTAACAACTTCAAATAGATGACATCCCTTGCCTAATGATATCTCACATCAATATTCTTCGATAAAGAATGAAATGATGATTTTCTACAAAGGTGAATAACGCTTTGACTATCACAAAGCAACACATCGCTCTTACTTAAAGTCGAGTTCCTGGATGAATTTCATCCATAACATCTCCTTGCTTGTCTCCATCACAGCAATGAATTCCGCCTCAGTGGTAGAGAGAACAATGTATTTTTGTAACTTAGATTGCCACAAGATAGCTCCTCCCTCAAATACAACTAGATATCTTGAAGTTGACTTCCGATAGTCAATCATAATTCCTTCGGTTGCTTCATGTAAATTTCCTCCTCAAGGTCATTGTGAAGAAATACCATCCGCACATTCAACTGTTCAACTTCCAAATCAAGAATTGTAGCCAATTTAAGAACTACCCTGATCGAAGACATCTTCACAATAGGGACAAAAATCTCTTCGAAGTCAACACCCTTCCACTAGTTGAAACCTTTCACAACAAACCTCACCTTATACCTTGGTTATGAGTTATTCTTACCGGTCTTCACACAAAAGATCCACTTATTCTTTAAAGCTCGTTTGACCTTAGGCAATTTGGTTAGCTTGAATGTGTGATTCTCCTATAACGATTACATTTCATCTTGCATGGCCTCCATCCACTCCGACTTATAGTCATCTTCCATAGTTTCATCAAAGCTTTCGGGTTCTCCTCCATGGGAAAGCAGCACATATTCATTAGCCGATAGGCGAGATGAGGGCCTTCAATTTCTTATGGATCGTCAAAGTGGGATGGTCTCAGCAGGTCCAATGTCGTCATGATTAGCAACATCATCCACATTTGTGTCATCCTCTCCATCAAGTATAGGAGTCTCACAGTCTTCTTCTCCTTCGACATTGCCTTGATCACCATCTTCATTACAAATAGGCACCAGTATTAAGAATTCATGATTCATATCACAAAGTTGGTTGTTGTCATTGTTGGAAATGACCGTTTTTGCTTTGCCGATATCTTCAATAGTTTCATCCTCGATAAACACCACGTCCCTTGACTGGACAAGTTTTTTTTCTATTGGATAAAAAACCAATAGCCCAACTCATCTTTCCCGTAACCGAAAAAGATGCATTGCCTCATCTTTGATTCCAACTTAGACATTTCGTCCTTCGGAATGTGAACGAAGGACTTGTATCCAAACATACGCAAGTGGTCGTAGGATACCTCCTTTCCAAACTACACCTACCTCCTTTCCAAACTACACCTCTGCCATTTCTCCATTTAGATGGCCACTAAGTGATAGGTTGATCGCGTGAGCCACAACATTCAAGGCTTCCCTCCAAAACAAATCCGGGAGCTTTGCCTCCGAAAGCATGTAGCGACCTCTCTCGATCAGTGTCTTATTCATCCGCTCGGTTACACCATGCAATTACGGTGTCTTCGATAGAATCTTTTGGTATCGAATTCCATGGGTTTGACAGTACACATCAAATGCTCTAATATACTCTCCACTGTTGTCACTCCGGATGTACTTTAACTTTTTCCCATTTGTCTCTCTATTAGAACATGAAACTGTTCAAAGACTTTAAAAGCTTGATCCTTCGACTTCAACGGATATATACATAGCTTTCTCGAACAATCATCAATGAAGATAATGAAATAGAGTACTTCTTCGAGTGTTTTCACTTTAAGAGAGCCACATATATCAGTGTGGACAAACTTAAGAAGATCTACCTTCTTTGTGGGCAAATTTCCATGGAATAAAACTCTCTGTTGCTTTCCTGCCATGCAATGTGAACAAGTTTTCAACTTAACTTTCTTCATACCTTGAAAAACGTTCTTCTTGGCCAAACAATTCAATCCCTTTTTAATCATGTGGCTCAATCATTGGTGCCACAGATCCGAAGGCTCATTGCTTCTCAATACGTGTATGTCTTCGGTTGAAATTGAGGCTTACAACACATAATTAGAGAACCTCTAATTAACTTCTATACCCCTTCAGAGAAGGTGTTACAAAACCCTTCGTCATCTAACTTCCCCGTTAAAATAAGATTCAGCCCAATATTCGGGACGTGTTGAATATCCTTCAACAGTAGCTTGGTTCCATTGTTAGTTATTAGACACACGTCGCCATAGCCGATAATTTGAGATGTGCCTTCATTTTCCATCATTAACACTCTAAAATCACTGGGAGTGTAAGATGTAAAAAATTTCCTTCTCGACAGAACATAAAGTAAGGTGCTATTATTCACCACCCAATTAGTTTCGTGATCCACTAAATTGATTGTTTCATCTTCTTTACAAACCAACACCAAATCAAGCTTGGTAACAACTGAGGCTCTCTCCTCATGTTGGGTCTTCTCAGCCTTCTTCTTGTTCCCTTCAAAATTTTCATGCTTCCACTAGTAACAGTGTTTCTTGATGTGTCACTTTTTTCTATAGTGGTGGCATTTGAGGTTTTGATACCTTGACGGGACTTATTTTGTCTCTTCTCACCAGATTTAGGGCCATACCCTTTACTTTTTCCTCGTGACTATGAAACTAGCACTTTGGAGTGCCAAAAAAAGCCCTATGATTGTCGTCTCATCTTTTCATCCATCACGACTCATTTTACTATCTCTAGGGTCACCATGCCATTTGTAGTAGTAATAGTGATGTTGATCTGTATCATCTCCCATAAATTAGGGAAGGTGGTCAACAATCACAAGCCTAACAACTCATCGTTAAATTTGATACTCATGCCACTTAATTGGTTAACACATTCTTAAAATTCGTTCAAGTGGTCGACTATAGACATATTCTCTTTGTATCTCACTTGTATCAATTTTATCAAGTGATACAATTTATTGTTACTGATTTTTGAGGCATAAAGCGTCTTAAGCTTCTCCCACAATGTTTCGCGTGTGTTTTATTCCGAATGTGATTATACATGTCATCAATCAATTGCCGGATATAGCCACAAAATTGTTCACGTTCAAAAGCCCATTCCTCATCGGATTTTGACTCGAGTGATACGTGCTCCATGGCGGTGACGGGTAATCGACGGCGAGAAGATGATATTGAAAGCAGAAGGGGAGATCGGCAGAGGAGAAAAATGGAGGGAATAACGGTCACAGATGTTGAGAACCGAGGTGCAGGAGAAAAGAGACTGAGGTAAGGGAGAGGAGAGGCCGAGGTGCAGGGAGAAGTGGCGCCAAGATGCAGGGGGAGAAGCAGAGAAGGAAAACACCGAGGTCGAGAAAATAGAGATCG
>JAOVVI020010492.1:0-13058 GCA_028571085.2 Nepenthes alata
GGCACTCAAGCACCTGGCGAGCGCCAACCAATCTAAAAATGGTGCCTCCTTGTGCGCTTGAGCGAGCGGCATGCACGGGTTTTTCCAGAGCAATCTGTTTTGGCGCCTTTTGCTGGGCTCGAGCCAGCAGCGAGCCCAACTTTGCTGTTTGCTGCACTAAGGCTAATTTTTCAGTTTTTTTAATTTCACTTATCTCAAACTTAATTACATCAAATTAATTAATAGAATTTACTATGTTTTGGGAACTCGGACCTCACAATAACTCTTCTTTTGCAAGCATGAATTTACTCAACTTGATCATTGAAAGTTGCCACCATTGCTTTATGACTATCTAACCTATTAAAAAACACAGGACAATAATCGCAAATCATTACTTCAAGGAAATCACAGACTGTTTCACACTCCTGGAGAAAGAATGAAGTGAATCAAGGGCTATAAGAGGATAACCTAATCCCTCTGCTGTTCATGGAATTACACTATGCATCAGAGATTGGGAATTAATCACCAAGTCCAGTAATCAAGATTCAAGAGGGTACAACAGGAACAGAGATAAGTATCATTCACCATTTATTTTACCCCTGAATTATCATTGCATTCGAACAGAGATAAGTATACAAACCATTTTCAGAACTAATTAATCAAGATATAGGGCAACTTGAAGATTACCGTGAGTTTCACTGCAGCTCCCAGTCCTTCAACTTTTTGCTTCCCTTGGGTTTTGTAATAGACTTGTTCATGCCGGCCATTCTTGCATTGTACTTTGCCCGAAGAGGATCATTGTACGTCCACCTGCATTTTATCAAAATCAAGATCATCAACAAACATCAGAACATCGTCAACCCATGCCAAGACTCAAACAGAGACCACCAAAGAAAGCAAATAGGGAGAAAATGGACAATGTTCAACTGATTTCCCCCTCAAGAAAAAAAAAAACCAAAATATTACAAAAAAAAAATGCAATCAAGTAAGAGAATCACACACAAAAGCAATATGCAACATTAGGTTGCTCAGCTATCAGCAAAATCCGGAGATCAATTGAAAAAATAATTCCCAGGAAGTTGTGTAGGTTCACTGCAATAACATTCCATGAATTTCCCATTTATTACTCAATGACTGGGATCTTCTTGCAATAAATCAGAATCGAGGATTCAATCATGATTAGAATTTCTGATGGGGAATGGGGGGGCCCAAAGGGTAATGAGATGAACCTCAATAAAATTTGATTAATTCAACAGTGGATGAAAAGGTACCCAGATAGCCATTTATATCAACTGCTTGGTAACCAAGGAAATATTGAAAACAGTGCTAAATATGTCAGGAATTTTGTTTCCTAATACTACTAGACTCCGATACCTTCTAAAAACCATACAAATAAAATATGCCTAAAAGCCTATTAAGAAAATAGAAGAAATTTAGACATAATCTTAAATATCTGTAGTTTCATCAGATTATTGGATTACTCACCAAGGATTTGATTTTCCATTGCATTTCTTTATGTGCATTCCACATCACAAATTACCTAAAGTCTTCCCATATCATTAGGTACAACAGTAATAAAAAACTATAGCTAAACCATATCTAAAACCAGCTACATCAAGAAAAGCACCAATGAGTGTATATTGAGTTGAGCTTAACCAAAATTTCACTTTCAAGTACAATTGAACTGTTCTATAGCTTGAGCGAATAAATTTTGCATTTTTCCACCTACCTCAGGCTTATCACCAGAAGTCTATATGTGCTCGGGCGCATAAAAAATATAGCTACATCTAGATCAAGAAAACCAAGTGCACCAATGAGTATATATTGAGTTGAGCTGAAACAGATTTTCACTAGAGTACAGCTGAACTATTTCATAGCTTGAGCAAACAATATTTTGTGTTTTTCCATATACCTCTGGCTTATCAATGGGAGTCTATTTGTGCTTGGGTGCAGCTTGAGCACTTATTAACAGAAACTGAAGCCCAGCTCAAGCTGGGCTTATTTAGTAGGCTTCAACCAGAAAAGCAAAAAAAATTCCCAACATCTGCCAGCCTGACTTAACGAGATCGACAAGTTAGTTTTGTAAATTTATTTGGTCACACCCACAGATAAATTCCAACGACTCATCATAGAGGGGTCATGCAGCTTTTGAAGTGGGGGAAAAAAGAGTGAAACCAAAGTGAGTGAAGCCGAGAATAATAAGACTTGGACTCGCTTGACATGGTTTAACTAAGATCAAACTCACATCGGCCTCAAGACCTTTAGATTGAGGAGCTTGAGCATGCCTTGCCAATTTAGAGGATCAAGCATGGCCCCAAAAACCAACATATTTAAAAACTTTAACACTTGCTACCATGGATGAAAAGATTAGTATCGACACTGAAACTGGTTGCAATTACATTGGTATCGAACATATTGCTACTTTATAAAAATGGGCTAACTACCTCATATTATCTGTTTAACCAAACAAATGTATATTTCATCTCTTTATCTCATCATAAGGATCATGTCAATGAACTCAAAGGTATTGCACATTAAGACGAGCTCTTTCACAGAGAACATCTATGTATTGCTTGCCAATAGGGACAAATTACTCATGGGCAAGGTAATATCTGAGTCCCAAAATTCCTTGGTTTGGTTGGGCATAATGAAAAACAAGGAGATATCACGTTCACATATAAACTATGTTGACAAAAAGCTAAATGGAATTTACCATTCTTACAATATTTAGCATTTTGTGTGGAAGCTCTTATTTTACTTGTAGTAGAAATTTAATAATTAGGTAGGGGAATGAATTTAGTTGAAAGGCATCTGATTAGCTACCAAATGCTTGTGTTGTTAGAAGCACAATAAAGAAAGTATTGGTCACCTATTCATCAAGAGGTAGCTTGCTATATAGGTATGGAAATATATTGATCGTGTGTATATTGATTAAAATAGGCGGCCGGGGAAGCTTGATCTTATTAAAAAGCACATTTTATCTCATGCAGAACCTATCAATCTGATCATAAGATTTAAATACTTGCGGATCTACTCTAGCTACATCTAAGTATCGAAAAAACAAGGAATTCCCTCCCCTCTTGGTTTACATGAGGATGCACATGCTTAGAATTTTTCATTTATCTGGTTTGGAAAATTATCCTATCCTTATTGACTATGAAAAAGTATGCAACTATCTCAATAAGGACATTCTTCCAACAAAATCCAACGTAGATGTACAAATCCTGGTCAACACAACAGAACACAACATAAACAGAAGTATT
The DNA here is from genome assembly GCA_028571085.2 of Nepenthes alata. NCBI lineage: Eukaryota > Viridiplantae > Streptophyta > Magnoliopsida > Caryophyllales > Nepenthaceae > Nepenthes > Nepenthes alata. The sequence goes on from JAOVVI020010492.1 coordinate 3,243, forward strand.
AGAAAGGTTACGAAGCCTGACATTTAGCATTATTTATTGGGCAGGGCTTTTAATTCCATTGCAGGGATCTCTCACATGTTGCTGTGTTGTTTGGTGATTTATTCAATCCATGCAACCATGTAAAGAGAACATAATCCTTGTAAAGAGCACCCTCTCTAAGCTGATCAGTTGTTGCATATCCTGATTCATGTCCCTAAATACTCCAAAGGCTGCACAAGAAGATTGGACACACTTCATGTTACTCAGATATGGGAACAAAGGTTTGATACAAAAGTTCACGTGTTTGGAAATCGGCTATTTTCCAATGATCTTCCAGATTAAAAATCCGCATCATACCCATGTCCAGGCATTGAGTGTCTGATACAAGTACTTTAAGAGCCTGCACCTGACCACTTCGTGGGGAAAGGACTGCATACTTCATATTAGCTATTTAAACAAAAGAATTCCTCTTTCATCTCATAGTCTCATTAGAAGGGTGCTACTGGAGAGCTAAAAGGTATAGGACATTTTGACTGATACTTTTAACGGAGAACATCAACATTTTTGCTGCCAATAAGCAAAAATTACTCAGAGGCAAAATAATGAGTCTTAAAATTCCTGTATTGGGCAGGAACGGCCGGGGAGGGGGGGGGGTTGACTTACAAGCTAAGATGAAAAAAGGCTAAATGGAATTTGGTAAAAAATTCACAGTTTTTGCAACTCATAGTCAAGCATGCATCTTGATTATGACTCACAAATTCCTATACATTCGTCAAGACAAGACAATAGGTACTCTCCCCCCTTATAGTATAATGGGCAAGCTTAGCATTTTTAATTTTCCTTTGGAAAGAAAACTATCAGAATCTTATTGACAATGAAAAAGCATGCAAAACTATCAAAATAACTACATTCTTTTCCAAAAAAATCCAACATTGCGCAAAATCTAGGTCAAAAGAACTTCACAAGTACAAAAGTTATTAAAAACAAGTTCCAAAGCCTAAGACATATCAGTCTTTTGTTGCACATCTTTTGATTGGGAATACTTTTTGGTTTCGCTGCAGAGATCTCATAAATCTTGCCGTGTTAGTTGGTGCTTTATGATAACCATAGGAGTATGCGAAAGTGAGAAGAAAGTATACCTTGTGAAGACCACGCTCTCAAATCTGCTCACTTGTGCACATCCTGATTTAAGTTCCCCATCATTCAAAGACCGCAAAACAAGATTGGAGAAGGTTCTAGGATGCTTCCATGGTGAGTGCACTACGTGTTTCAAAAAAAAAAAAAAAAGATTGATGTGGTGTGATTAGGTGAAAACCACTTTAATCAGGTAGCTGCATGACGCCTACGACTCTTGTTTGCTTTAGTAAAAAAGTTCAAGGAAAAATGCCTTTCATAAAAAGGATGAGATTTTAAGCAAAATATGGGAGAAAATAGATATTGTTGATTTACCAGCCAAATCATTATGTCCCATTGCCAAAATCCATAAAAGGTGGCTATGGTCCCCGCTTCACACTTTTAGCTAGAAATGGAGGATGGCACAACAATTAAATCTCAAGAGGTTTATGGTGGGGCAATAGAACCTTCCAAGAGGTTGTCTTCTACGTGAAAATGTCCCTTCCAATAAGACAACTGGTGGACCATCTTTCAATTGCAAATGCAGCAAAGAGCTACTATAGCTGAGGGTGGCTCGCCCAAGGGAACTGCTAAATTAAAGACGTTTAGGAAGTCAACTGCACTTCTCCTGGTGGATTGTTTTCTCTCATGGTGTGCTACTATCAATTTTACTTTGATAATGTAAAAATTGATTAAGGCTAACAAGAGGCAAGCAAAATGGAGAGAGAGGCCATCAACTGTCCTAAAATACATTGCACATGAGATTGTTTTCCCCTTGTGTTGGCATTAGTTGGGTACTTGTTCTGCAAAGCATGCCTTCAGGAATCAAGATAGAATGTCCTAGTGCTCAGAAGTACATGGGGCTCATTTCCTTATTTGGAGGTTTTGGATACAAACGAGATCATGATGGGCAGATCAACCCACTTTGTAAACTAAAAAAGTCAATATTTACAATAAGTTTCACAAACTTTCCAAAACTATACTGAAGTACCCTTTTGATTGCTTCATTAGAAATTTGAAGACTTCACTAATCCATTACTTCGTTGGACCCACCAGTTACTAAAGTTTTCCATTTATTATAAATGCATTCAAAGAATGTGAATCCCAACGATTTGTTGGATCAGTTTAATAACAACTTTCCTAATTTACTTTTCATGTACGACTATTTTTTGGTACAGAGGACACAAGTTCTAGAAACAACAAAGCTACAATCACAAATATCATCATTTGGAGAACTTCCAATGCTATCTGTTAGGTGATACCAGAATAACATCTACATTTTTAAGCCCCCAACCTCGCCATATGGGCAAAAGTTAATCCCACATTGAAATTGTTGGAGCTGCTTAATCCAAACTCTACACAAAAAGCTCCAGACCCTTGATCAGATAAGGACAAGCAGGTGCTACCACTTTGTGAATCTAAATAGTAGCTTCTAAGCAATCAGATTCAATAATAATATACACTCTAAGCAGAGCTTCCCAAGCTCACTAAAGTGCATGCCGAGTAGCCATGAGTTCTGTGATATATTGGCTGTGTATGCCCAAGAAAATCAGTGAAATCTCCTTCCATACCATCTACCATGACTATCTCCGATAACTGTACCATATCCAGCCTTACCAAGATTGCCGAAAAAAACTCTCTTTGAGACTAGTCATATAACAACACTTAGGAACAAAATGCCATTGAATGACTCGAGGTTGTTTGACATGAATCATTTCCATCCAAAATACGTAGGCAGTATGTAAGAAGTAATTCTTAAGCTGATTAGTCCTAAAGAACACCAGCATCAATGAACGCTTTTGGCCTTCAATGACCTCTTTGATCTGAACACACCAAATACCCTATTGAACTGACAATAAGGTGACATTTCCCCATTAAATCATCTCCCTCAAAATCATTTAAAGCAAAAGATTGAAGCCACTCTTTCCAACCTATATTTCCAACCTAAGCAAGATAGCAAGCCATACCACTTCTGACTTATGGGGTATGGCGGTCAGCATGTGGAACTAATTGTCCACACCTCTCACATGTATTGGAAGCATGGATGAAAATATTGGCATCGGTATTGATCGTAACTATATAGATATCAAACATATAACAATACATATCAGTATCAGATATATTAGAAGCAAAATATTTTTTGGTTGATCGTAAGCTAATAGGAAAATATCAGCTAAATGGATATATCATTAGACATTCAAAATAACCGCCCACATATCTTGATATATCACCAATTGGCAATGTATTGTGATTTTTTTGCAGTAATAGGGCATGTTAGTATCAGGGGGCCCTTATACCAATATATATCGGTTGATATTTTATTTCATGATTGGAAGAGGTTAGACCAATGGCACCATAAATCATTTGTGATCTGTTGACCTTAATGAGCCATCCACATAAATTCCTTGCGCTGTGAGGGAACTTTCAACTTCCATAACCAAATCTGTCTTTCACTTGCTTGCATTCAGCAATATTTTCACAACAACCATTGATAGCTAGCATTCAAAGACCAAGCTCCTTCAGAAGAATCCTCAAAATCAGCCTATCTGTGGAACCCATACATCTTGGGATTGGTATGGCCTATTACAGTGTCAGCCAACCCCTCAAGTAAGTCAGCTTCATGCAACTCAACTGCCAATAACCAACGGTACCAATGATGCTGCCAGAAGACTCAATCAGCTGGATTGATAACATCAACAAAATCTGTCAAAGAGTGCATCCCAACCCAAGTGATCAAACTAAAGAGAGACATGTTGACCATCCACTATTGAATTTGTAACCTTGTAGCTGTTGAGGACTTCTATAAATGGAACTCCAAATATAAGAGGAGCCTTTTGGAGGAGTTAGATTATATATGCCTCCCACTGTGAAGCAGTGCATGGCCATCTTGGGGGAATTGAATGACAATGCTCTCTTGAGAAGATATTTTTTTGGTGTTAATTTTTGGAGTTGGGAATATATGTCTCATTTGATGGGTAGTTTTCTTTTTGGTAGAAATTGATCTAATTATTAGTTGCTTTTTAAGCAGATGACAATTTTTTTTTTGTTAGGAAAGTGTTTCTTCAAGGGATGTGTAGGCATGCTAGGCTTTCATTCAGGTAGCTGCTAGGTGGCTTTTATCTTGCAGTCAGATTTAAGAATTTGAGAAATACATGTTTAGTAAAGCTTGAAACTCACTTTATTCTCTTGTATTTTCGAGTTTACTCTTTTTAAATTTCTAATCATCTTATTGGTTCCTTCATCATTTAGTATAAGAGCCGGTGTAACGCTCTTGGTTAGTCTTATTTCCCCGTGGCAACTCACGGAGGTTGAGGACAAAAAAGTAGCTAATTGGGTATAAATGAAAGAGATGATGAAGTTCAAGAACTTCGAAGATAGGTTGAAGAACTAACTTTATATCCAAGTCATGGGTCTTCAATATTGAACACTAAGGTATCCAGAAAACCTTATTATAGTCTATATTTGTCCAATACCGAGTCTACATTCAGTAGTGTTGAGGTCATCATTTTCTTTCGTATGAGGGAAGCTTGTTTCTCTAGTGGAACCATTGAATGTACATTGCGGGATATCATGCAAGAGACATTGAGTTCTGACATATTAGAATATGCACACTACCAAGGGTGGTAAAAAAGAAAATTAAGGATATCAAGGATATCCGGAGTAGCATGGGTGGAAGTATGTTAGACCATGGATGCCAATGATCCTTTTGGTACTACTTGGTGAGTGGTAGAAAGGAGTCTCATGTAACTTACCCAATTGATAAGGGCATAAATACATTGGTCTTTGGTTCTAGTGATGAAAATAAGATCCAGGGGGGTTCATTGATATCTTGTGTTGACATATCAAGACCTCATTTGTGTTAGGGTTCTAAGAAATCTAATCTATTGATGTCTTGTGATAATTTATTGAGATCTTGTTGAATCGAGTCTTTGAAATATCTTGAAACTTGTGATTTTGTTATAAGGTTTTATACTGTCATATTGTGCTTTTCAGTAGCTTCGTGACATTGGATTTCTTTTGGAGTATTTCTTTGATTTCCGTAGTCATTGACTTTGGTTATGGATTGTTTGTTAGGCATTCAACTTATTCCTTCCTACCCTTTAAGTGTAGTTTACATATTGCCTTGGAGTCCTACTTTTGGAGAAGTGATAACCGGCTCGAATTCGGAAGCGATGGTGCCTTGAGGGCAAGTCTAGATAATATTTAGCTTATGTACTTGATTATAGTTGTTGGACTATTTCATTTCCATTGTATTTTGGATTATGGTCCGTGCAAGTTCAGATTTTGGAATTTTATACTTTCATCCTTGTATTGGATGCGGTGCATTGATTGTCATTGGATGACGGTTGGTTATTTATATATGGTTTTTCTACATTTTTTTTGGATATTATATTATTTAGAGAGCTCAACGTCATGGTCCGAGTAGCCTGCGGTAGGCCGATTGGCTCAAGTTGAGACATTCAAGGTTGCCTTCAACTCGTAGAATTTCTAGAATGGCTTAATGCCATAGAAAAATTATGCGATTACAAGGAGATGCTGAAAGCTCAAAGTGGGAAGCTTGTTGCTAGAACGCTTCATGGTAAGGCTTTAACATAGTGGGTTAAACTCAAGAAATGCAGCTTTACAGATGAAAGCTATAGATTTCTTCTTGGGAGAAGACAAAACCTAGATTTCAGGAAAATTTCCTTACGTAGGATTTTTGTTGGATGGTTTTTTCCCAATTTAAAGTTCTCCACAAAAAATGCTAAGTGTATGATAGAGTACACAAATAGTTTTCCAAACTCATGGCTCAAAATGACCTTTCACAAAAATGAGAGCAATTTGTGACAAAGTTCATTAGTGGATTATAGAATCCTCTCCAAGATGACGTCAAGACACATATGTTATGGCAACTCAATAATGTGATACTTTCAATTAACCTTGAAAGTTGAGGCTAAACTATTGAGGACTCCAGACGAGTCGAAGATGAAATACTCAATGACCTTTGGATTCCCAGCCACCAACAATGTCACCGAATACGAAGCATTACTGGCCAAACTCAAGCTAGCAAAGGAATGCTCAGTAAAGAATCTGATCGTCTATAGCGACTCAACCTAATCGTTAACCAGATCCTCAAAAATTTCAATGTGCCTAGCCCTTTACTCGCGAGATACCTTGCTAGAGCAAAAAGCTTGACCCAGATGTTCGACAAGATCAAAATAATCCACATCCCGAAGACAACTGGAAGGCAAATCAACTGTCGAAAGCAGTGGCCACCGATAATCCCAAGCAATACTCACGAGACGTGTGACAAGTTCTTGCCTCCCTGTGAGTAGAGAGGAGCCATATCAAGAGATGATACAGATCTCAAACGATGAAAATTGGATAACTCCATATAGAAGGTACCTTGTCGACGGCTTTCTACCAAAAAATCCAGAGGAAGCCAAACGCATAAAAAGGATAGTAGGCTAGTACACCATCATGGATGGGAAACTATACCGACGGCAGTATTCCATCCCTTACATGCGGTATTACGCGCCAGAATAAACTGATTACGCGATAAACGAAGTACACCTTGAAGTCTGTGGGTTACACACCGAAGGTAAGAACTTGGCATTCAAAGTCATACAATAGGGCTACTACTAACCGATAATGAAACGAGATGTCATGGAATACATGAAGAAATGCGAGAACTGCCAAGTCCATGGCAACATTCCTCATCAGCTATAGGAATTCATGAACACTGACACAACACAAACCAAAATTCATGGTTTTGTATAGGAATGGAAATATAAGTTAATCAACCAACAAAGTTTTAGACTAAATTAGTAATCAGCACTCTATTTTGCATCTTTTAATTGCCCCAACATATTTACTTATATGCAAAGCTCCTAAATAAACACTTAACTAAATGATAAAGAGATGGGGACATTCATGAAAAAAATGACAACTATTACTGTTTGCAACAGAAAAAGAACAAGAGAATCAGCATCAAAAAACAGATAGCTAGGGTTTGTTAGTGTTCACAACCACAAAAAATGATAACCAATCAACCAAACACCACAAAAGTAGAGCATAAAACAAGGCTTAAACTCCCTCCTCTAGACAGACACGGAGAGAAGTGAAAACGACCAAAAGCATGAAATAAGTTAAACAACAATTCAGCAAGTGAGGGCATAACCAAAACAGTAACGGTTCAACATGCTCAAAGCAACGGCATACACGGAAACATGAAGACTGAAATTGAAGAGGGCAAAAAATAGAGCAAGGACTCTGTTTAGAACAAGGGCTCACCAAGGATAGATGTATTATAGAGAACAAGAGTTAGGAAAAATCCAAATCTTTGTCATCAGCCACCATTGCAACTTGCTCAAACCAACTACCGCCACTAGCTCGCCTCAATGTGAGTCCCTTCTCTTCTATGCCAATTGCTTTACTGTCTTTGATTAATTGTGAGTGGCAACCAACAATTCTTGTTCCTCTCATCTCAGCCTTAGGTTTTGAACCTTTTTTTTTCAATTACTAAGTATCTCAGGTTACTTAATTTTCATTAAATACCCCCTTTTCTAATCTCAAAAAATAAAAAAGAACTCCGATATGCTCCAACTGTGTCCTAGACCTAAACATGTCAAAACACATCACCAATATATCTAATTGAACCTTAGAGATGGTTCCAACTAAATTCTTAATTTCTATTATTCATTATTTCATCCAACTGAATCAAGTAGTTCAAATTTGACCCCTACCTCCATTTTTTTCTTTTCTTTTCTTCTTCATTATGGAAACTTAGATTGATTTAATCATTTCATCTTTGGTCACATGTTTGACACATCAGAAAGTGTTTGATACATGTTAAGCACTGATACACAGGTGATCATCACGGCACACTCTACTACAACAATCCTAAATATATGTTCACAGACATGCTCAACTAAATAGCATTTTAAATTCAAATAACCAGTAATCAATATGGATTAATCCATCTCCATAGAGAAACAACAATTTACAATAGAATTCAACTGAAATTGTTATTTTTTGAAGGAGACGACAAGAATATTGGAAAAATATCAGAACTCAGTTCTGGACTTTCTCGTAAGTGCACCCAATTTCCTTCTTTCACCAACAAACATTCTTCAAGTCCATATTCCAGTAAAAACTTCTCCATCTTGTGAATCCATGAAAAACTAACACCACAAAACTTTAAGGTAAAATAGTCATTCGAAGAAAATGGAAACAAAAATAAACTAATAATTGTCAGTCCATGACAATTTCTCCTACAGATGAGGAATATAAAAGGCAACCATCCCACGCTGTATCAAGTTGCTTCTGTAAATGAGATTACACTAACCATGACTAAAACTAACAAAAACACGGTCCTTTGAACAAGGATGCAGAAAGGATCATATTAATTAAGACACAGAAATCAATGATCAAAGAGAATGTAGGAAAAGAACATACGGGTTGTTCCAATCAGTAGTATCCTCGTTGACAAGGTGAGTCCATTTTGTACGCCCACTACGACCAAAGTGCTTAACTTGCATGACCTTAGGCAATATCGTCTTATCCATCTTATCCTCCCCAGTTGGGGCAGAGAAATCACGCTTGTAAATCCCATCAGTCGCCGCTGTGTCGCCACGATCATCCCCGTCCGACTGAAAGAAAGCACCACGGTGGTAATACTTCTGCATAAACCGCCACTTCTGTTTAGGCGGCGGCGCAGGCTTTGGATTTTTCCTCTCCCACTCTCTCCTCTCCTCCTCTGTCATGTTCCTCAACTTCTCTATCTCCTCCTTCTCCTTCAACATGGCCTCTCTGCCGTCCCTATCTCTCTTTATCCGAGCAATCTCTCTCACCTTCCAGTTCTCATACTCCTCCGCCTCGTTCAACTCATCGTCCGTGTCAACGTCGGAAATATTTGCCTCCTCTTCTAAGTTCTTCTGGATTTCCTGATCCTCTCGTAATTTCTCCACGACAATCTGCTTCGTTTCCACCTTACGCTCCTCCAGCCGCCGCTTCACCGCCTCCTCGAGTGCCCGCTCCTCTGCCTCAAGCCGCTCGAGCTCTGCTATGGTATCTCTCTCCGATTTCGGAACAAAAACAGGCTTCACCATCGCCATCCCCATCATTTCATCCTCCTCCGACTCAGTCTCATACTCAGACTCCTCCTCCTCTTCTTCAGCCACCTCTTCCTCCTCATCCTCAAACGGTGCCGCCTCCTCTTGCTGTCTCTGCAGCAATTTCTCTTTAATCTTTCTCCTCCTCTCCTCCAACGCATCTTCATCTTCTTCCTCGGCTTCTAACCCTTCCTTCCTCCTGTTCTCTTCCTCAATCGTCGAAACTATTTCAGCTTGCCGAATGCGGCGGTGGTCGGCGCGTATTTCTTCACGGTCGGCGACTCGGCTCTCTGCCAAACGGCGAAGTCTCGGATCATCCTTTCTGACAATCTGCGGATCTTCTGTGGCCGGAAAAGCTTGTTCTAGGGCTTTTTGCTTAGCGGTTCTGATATCGGCATCTTCATCGGCTTCATCGGCCCATTCTGGAGCTTTGCCTGGCCAGTAACGCTTTACCTTCGTCTGGCCAATTTTGCCTCTGAGCTTCTCTCTGATGGCGATAATGGCGTCGCTCACACCGGCTGTTACTGACATCGCTTTGTTCTCTCAAAGAAACCACTGGGAGAAATTTTTTTTTTCTTAATCACAAAGAAGGCGAGGAGCGCTAGGGCTCGATTCCAGATTTTTTGTCGAC
>JAOVVI020010494.1:0-13058 GCA_028571085.2 Nepenthes alata
TGAGGCAAGTGTACTCCGAACTCCCTCTTCTCTTATTGTTGCTTTTTGACCTCTCCAAAGCGGTATTATTGCTCTAATACATACGCTCTCCAAGATTAATGCATGTTTTCCATGTTTCTCATGATTGTATGGAAAGATTTTCTGTTCAAGCTTATATATCATGATTTATGACTTCGATTTTGTCATTTGGCATGTGTTTTGTTTTCAATTTGTATCCGGAAGTTTCACTTCAAACCCAAGCTTGAAAATGGAGAGTAGGGTATTTGTAAATCTCGACATATGAAGATGAAACACTATTTGATAGGTTATGTGGGCTATTCAGACAAGTTTTCTCTAAAAAATTGTAACATGTTATACCATCTGACATTATTGAGAGCTCCAAGCCTGTTTGATAGCTTCGGTCCAGAGCTCACCGGCATGCCAGGGGTAAAACCCCGTCCACCAAGTGATATGTGGACCGCCTTTCTTGGGGCGTTAATTTTTTAGGGCAGCAATTAGGCCTAACTGAACATCCTATCATCGGGATGCAAATAAGGAGGAATTCGTGTTTGAACTAAAAATTTTGAATAAGAGAACCATCCTTCATCAGGATGTAAATTTTGGAGGATAGAGCTTTGAATTGACAACTTTGATCATCCTTCCTTGGGAAGTAAATTTTGGAGGATAAAGCTTTGAATTTAGAGTTTGATCATTTTGACCTTGGGATGTAAATCCAGGTGGAATTCTATGTTAGAATTAAAAATGTAGAGTTTGATCATCCTACCCTCACGATGTATATTAGAAAGAATAGAGTTTGAATTGAAAATATTGAGAAGAGCTTCTGAATTGAGAATTCTGATAATAGTTTGAATTTAGAATATTGAAAATAGTTTCTGTATTGAGGATTTTGACTATCCTGTTATCGGGATGCTAACTTTGGAGGAAAGAAGCTTTGAAATAAGAACCAAGAACTTTTGAACAAGATTTTCTTATGTTATGCATCATTTTCATGCTTTAACCTCGTCTGCATGCACATTTTCTTTCCAAGCTTCTTCTATGTTTCTTTGTCCTTATGTTTTTGTATGATTTCATGAAATTTGCCTATTCTTGTTTCTATAGTACATTGTTGAGTGTTTGACTCACCCCTTACTTTTCATCCCCTTTCCAGATAAGTTGAAACCTAATAAGGACTGAATATAGGATTAGTTAGAAGAAAAGAGGCTTGTGGGCTTGAAGACATTAAAGATTTTGAAAGCCTTGAGGACTTGTGAATGTATATAGCTAGTATTTTGATTGAATGTTATATATTATGATGATATAGAATTCTTTTGTACTTTGATGAATGTATTATTTTTGCTTCCGCAGGTTGATATATGGTTATAATTGCTTCTGCATTATTTTTAATATGTTGATTTGTTTTGGTCCTAGAAGGCATTTCTTTTAAATCCAATACGGTAGTTTCGGAGCACTGTGTTGGAACCACGGATGACATGGCATTTAATGATCTTGTAGATATGTTATGTATGTGTTGTGGGTTAAAACGATGAGGAATATTTATGTATTTATTGTATGCAGGGTGTGTAATTCAGGTTGTTCTTATGGTTTTGGCCCATTTTTAGAGGAAATTCTGCCCGTTTTCTGTAAAATTAAATATATTAAATTTGGAGCATTAGTTTGTATGTTTATTGACAGAGGTCATCAGAAGATAAGGACCCGTTTCGTCACAAAGTCAGCCATTAAAAGTATGTAAAAATTAACATATCAGCAAGCAATACAGCAAGCTGCAAAAACAAATTTCATGATAGATGTTTTTAACTTTTGGCTATTCTAACATAGTAACGGCAAGGGTTTCAAGTATTGAATTAATAATACTTGAAGATAATATCATGAATTAACCAATGAATTATGGAAGTGGATGTGTTCTTACCTGAAAATATTTTATATTCAATTTTGAACTTAGAACTGCTACTAAGTCCTTTCTCCAAACTCTATTTTCCTTCTCTATTTTTGCTCTGCTTTTCCTTCAAATTCTCTCCGATTTTCTTCTCTCATTTGGTGAATATATAGCTTATGTGTCTATTAATTGTTGAAAATTTTTTGGATTTATTGGAGGTTGCCACCTACCTCGTAAAATGTCAAAAGCTCCTGCTGCCATAAGCTGAATCAGCCTGCATGCAAGCTGATGAGCTGCCCCTTTGTTTTGCCACTCGTTTTTTTTATTGGTACTATTTTTATTATGTTTTTAATTCCTTCATTAGCCTCGTATCTCTTCTCCTTTCTTGTTAAATTTCATCTTTTAATTAATAGAAAATAGTGATGGAAATTGAGTTGCCAAGTCCCTCATTTTGCGGAAATTCTTGAGAATTCAGCTCAATGTGTGAGTGTTTATGTGTTGAAAATATATATATATATTTACTTAATAAATTTAATTCCTATTATATTTGGTCAGTCCGTTCACCTTCGGTTATTAATCAAGTGAAATTTCGGTAACTAGGTTATATTGCCGACAACCGAAATTAATTTAATAATTAATCGATTGAGAATTTATTAAACGAATTACTTCTATATTATTTGTTCTATCTTTTATTAACCAGAATTGAAGTCAGTTTCATCAAATAAATTTTTATCGCTTTTTGTAGTGAGTTCTTAGCTTCTGGTTCTTTTTACCGTTCAATGATATTAATTTTAAATAAATTAATTTTAATTTACCAATTAATGAGTCATGGATTCTCAATCCTTAGAGCCAGGGCGCAAAATCCAGTAAGGGTGCACCCGCTGCTCATTTGAGGCATGCCCTGGCTGCAAATTCCAGTATTGCAGCACCCGAGGCTCGCCCGAGATGCGATTTCCAGAAAGTTGTGCCCAATGAATGCTTGAGGCTCCAGTTTGGGTAATAACCCGCGCTGTTACCTTTTGTTTGTCATTTTCAATAGAAAAGAGAGAGAGAGAGGAGCAAGAGAGCACAAAGGAGAAGAGGAGTTCGAGACTCCCAAGTCTATGTTTGGCGTAGAGCTAGTTGAGAAATTTGTAGATCGGGTTGAGGCAAGTGCATTCATAAGCTTTTCTTTCTCTTTTTGCTCTTTACTTTCCATTCCTTGTGGGTATTTTTATTCAAATACCCATCCAAACTTAAATTTATAAATATTCATGCGTTAAATATGCATATATGTTGATTTGCCCTTCAATTTTGAAGTATATGTGTGAGAAACATGATTTTATGCCATTTTCTCCATCTAATTTTGATGTTTAAATAAAATGTGGTGTTAAAATCAGAACCCTAACTCCACGCATGGCATGATTTCAAGTATTATGAGTTTTATTATGTGTATTTTTTTATGTAATGCTTCACATGTTTGGGTAACTCCATTAAGTTCATTAAATGTCTAGATTTCCTTCTAAAAACATTCCACATGCTGAGTATATAGATCGATATTGTGAAATTGCCAATTTTGCATGTTTTTGTGGAAATTCTTGAAGTATTTCAAATCCCCGGACCTCAAATCCAAATTTGGGCTTATGAAAGAGCATCTATTTAAGTCTAAGACTTAATATCCCAAGAATATGAGAATAAGTATCTGTATAAGTTCACAAGATTGGGAAATTTATATCCGTTTCAAGTAGTTTGAAACTTTGTAATTTGTTATCTGTTATTGGTATTTTCTCCCAAAGTGAGAAAATCAAGAATAAAGAACTATGTATATTTGTGTGGAGTTTCCAAATGAAATATGAAAAGTAATAATGAAATTGGACCAAGGATTTTTAATTCCATGGCATACCTTAGGATGTTATAGCAATAAATCAAGAAATTGCCCCTGGGCTACGGGAAAATTTGTGGTGGCTAAGAAGAACTATGGCCCAGTATATCTAGGAATAAAGATATATCGTCCTTTCCTCGATTCATTTGTTCTGTTAACTGGTAAGTCCTACAAGCCCTGATCTCTAAATATAAATAAATTTCTGCATGTTTTGAATACTAATGGAATCAAAAATAAACATGAAAAGTTAAATGTATACTGAAAATGTATTTGATCATGTTTTATGTTAAATCTGCTATATGATCCTATCATGTTTCTTCGATTTATTTTAAAGTATATTACATTTGTCCTTGTTTATATTTATACCTTGCTAAGATTCAACTCACTTCCATACCGTTTTTACTAACCTTCAAATTAGTAGAAGATGCAAGAGTTCCACCCTAGCGAGTAAGGTTGGAGATCCGGAAGAGTTAGGCTTGTTAGTTCTATTGTTTATATATTATTATACTTTTGTGCAGGTTTTGGCTATATTGTTTATTGTAGAATAGTTAGTTTTGTCCTGGACATGGCTTTTGATGTATTATGGGTTTTTGGGCAATATTGTTAGCCCGTGTGGTATTTTATATTGTATAGAGCTGTCAGTTTTGTGCTTGATCATGGACAAGATTGTTATTTATTTACTGGATTATTCTGTGAAAGTGAAACAAGATGTTTCACATTGTGCAAGTTAAAGCAAGTTTGTTTGGGATGTGTTTTTTCTTTCGCGATATTGTTGGTTATGCATATATATGTTGGATTGATATTTTACAGATATCTTTCCTTACTTAAGGTTTGACATAATATTTTTGGAGTGGTGTCAAAGCCACCGATATTGTAGCATATTTTGGGTCCTATGCATACTTGATTTATATGTATGGTTGATTCTTACTACAATTTGTATTTAGTTATTGACGGAAATTATGTGTAAATAAAATTTAGTTAATTCGGTCCGTCATAGGAAACTTCTCAAATCATCCGAATTCGTCAATTATCCAACATAAATTCTAAAATCCAATGATACATATGAGCTCAAAATTACCAAATCACTAGAAATTATGATACCATAAATGATCATCATAAATACATCAATTAATAGAACATTTATAATCAAATAAATATTTTTCACCATCACTCATATGCTACTAACTCCAGAATCACCTCTATCTAGTGGTCATCAATAATCTAATAAATTCTTACTAGCACCTATAATATCTCTTCAATCTGGGGTCAAGAAAAATACAAAAGTGAGCCGAATGTTTAGTAGATAAATGCAAGCACTAATATAGAAATACTAATAAATATCTGAAATTATAATATCAAATATATACAATCAATAATAACATGCAGTATACAATTCGTTATTAAAGATTCAATAACATGCCTTGTCCATGATACAAAAGTCATATAAACAACGAAATAACAGGAATATAACATGGATTCTACCGAATCCAATCATCAGCTCAACGCGAGGTCACAAATGAATGAGATAACAATAGTCTCCTCTGTATAAGATAAAAATAATTTTCATGGATCTTATTCTACCATAGCGAGTTAAAGGCCGCATATTTATGCCCCCAATGGTTGCGTAAGTACCACGAGGTTACTCGGTATCCATCGTATCCCCACTATCCCTACAGTCCTCCCAGAGACTATACTCGTAGCATGCTCATATCATCTCTAATACCCTTCACTAATGATATCCCTAATATCATTCTCCACGATGGTCACCAAGTTATAAGCATTCCTCATTAATATCAACGACCTCAATTTCCTGTATAGAATAGGTGTTGGAAAAGTATAAACTATTCTAGGGTCTTACGAACTCCCATTCGCAACGATATCGTAGAGGCTTTGTATACTCTTCTTTATTTATCCATAGAGTACCAATAAAATATACGCACGCGATCAAGGTATATTCGCCTGACTATTTTTAAGGGTTATATTCAATCATAATTGCCCCTCCCAGTATATCAAATCTCATTGCTAAGGCATAAAATGTCTTTAGTTTTGTCATTATTGAACATGATGCATCATTAGATCCAAATTTCGAACAGATTTGGGCTGATCTTCTTGTCTTGTTCCATCTCCGTTCACCAAGTTTAGACCCTACACAGCACTAAAATAAACAGGAGGTCAGTGTGTCGTTGGAAAGTCATCCCATCGAAAATACTCCAATGTTCAAGTCAGTAAATAGGCTTTAAAATCTAAGAAGGTAACTAGAAATGAGAATTGAGAGAGAGTGTGTGAGAGTGCGTGGGTTTCCAGATGAAAGAGAGGCAATGTCGTCTCTTGAATCTAGACGGTGGGTGAAGGCAGTAGGCATCTATCAACAGGAAGAGCGCCTGTATACCTCTGATTTGTGTTCTTTCTCTTAGTGCGTTTGGATGCTTCGCAGAGACGGAGAGTATGAAATCGTCGTGAAATACATAGTCAAGAGCGTATGTTTTTTCGTGTTGTAGAGAGTCATAAGTATGTGTAATAGAAAGCATAGTAGTAGGCGTGCCCAAAGTGAGGACTCTAGGGCTTACTATAATGGCGGCCGGGTGATCTTCCTTGGTTGGAAGGTGTGATCCCCTATGCCATGTTTAGGTGGCCTTCCTTATGAGGAAGACACGAGTTACCTAATTAGCTGAGATTACTTCCTTCTCTAGCGGATAGCAACTTTCCAAATTACCTGCTTTCCTTTCGTGTATATTACCGTTGAAAGGCTCCAATTGGTAGGAATTGGGAAGATCTGGCACTTTCCTTATGGGAAAGGTGATCTTGTCAATGTCCTTTTTTGGAGTTGGTTTGATTTATGGAAGGTGCAAAGATAGGAAAAGAGCCGTTGCTAACCGCCTACTAGAGCGTGGGCCCAAGTGGGCCAGGCCTGCAAAAAGCCGTTTTATTTTTGGTCTGTTGCTACAGTGATTCTGGTCAATGCACGGGTTGACCATCTTGAGCACTAGTCAGCTGTCTGCCTATGCCTCAGTCGGTCAATGCTGACGTTAACCGTCTGACGCGTGTTTGAACTTTTCAGGAATTCTGCCCTCATTTCCTGTTAGTCCAACATTACCCATCCAACAGTGGATCTGAGCCGCATTTGACTATTAGGCCAGCCCATTTATAGTATACCCATTAGAACTAACTCACGATTCTCTTCTATCCAACTATTATGACTAATTCCACAAAGGTTAACTAAAATAATAGTTATTATTAATTTTTTGCTCAATATATATACATGTACAGATACATTATGTACATCTATTGTAAGGTACAAATTTCTAAACATAATAAAAATGAGTAACTGAGTTAATATAAATGAATTAAAATCAAATGATATGAAAGAAATTGGATTGGAAAGCCCGAAGACCCAAAATTGAAAAAATTGGGAACCACCATTGTAAACCTTGAAATGTTAATCTATAAATAAGATTTGCATTTTAAATTATGATAATCATGATTTATTAAGCTAATATAATCAAAATCGGATCTAAGGATGTGAAAATTTGGGTTAGATGGGTCAAAACAGGCCCTAGACGGCAAATGCGTGAAGCCAGCTCACTGCAAGCGTGACCCACACACAACGAGCACTCAAGCCCCCTCTTAAGCGCTGATTCTAGGGGATGGGCACCCAAAGCATGTTCGACACTCATTCAAGTGCAAGTTTTCCTATTTAAGTGCACGTGGCTTCTTTGTTTGTCATTCTTTGGTGAATATACAAGAGAGGAGAGAGAGAGAATACAAAGGAGAACAGAGAGAAGGAGGAGATCAAGGTATCCAGTTCATTTCTGGATTAAAGTTAGTTGAAGAAGTTTTAAATCAGGTCAAGATAAATGCACTCATAGACTTTTCTTTCTCTTGTTGCACTTTTTATTCCGTTCTGTTCGGGAATTTTTCTTTTGATACGCGTCTAAGTTTATATTTTATAATAACCATGTGTTGGGCAAGTTTATTTTTTAATTTGGAGTTTGATTTAGTGGTTTTACGCTGTGTTGAGTGCTGTTGAAACCCTAACCCTATGCCTCGTTATTTTTATCCATTTATTTTAAATTTTTTACATGATTTTTTTTGGTAAGTAAGTATTTTGGATTAAAGGAAGAAAAATTATAAAATCTATGTTTTATCTCCAAGTGTTTTGACTTGGAGTTAAAACATAAACGTTAGGGCATGCCCCGAGCAACTAGTACATCAGAAAATACATAAAAACCTCTAGGAGGACGTATGACAGACTCAGCAGAATATAAAATCTATCTAATATATGATCAGACACATAATCAGTCGACTAGATCAACTCAGCAAAAAATGAATGGCAACCTTGCCATTCAGCGCAGTACAGACCCAGCTCCATTTGCTTACCAAAAAAAAAAACAGACCCAGCTCCACATTGGTCTCAATTACACTCCGGCAATCACTGGGCAGAAGAGCAACAGCACTCCGGCAAAAATGCATTCCAGCAAATTGCACTCCGGCAAAGTACACTACGGCAAAGAGGTACTCCGGAAAATTGAACTTCGGCAAACTGCACTCCGGCAAATTACACTCCGGCAAATTTCACTCCGGCAAAAATACACTCTGGCCAATTGCACTCCGGCAAAAATTGTACTCCGGCATCGCACACCACTCCGGCTTTAAGAGTACAAATTGTACTCCGCCTTCAACATACTCAATGTCACTCCGGCCTCAAAATACGCAAGCCACTCCGGCCTTTTAGAGAAAATAGGCACTCTGGAGTCATCCGAAGTCCTCAGACACTCCGGATGCAGGAGTCCTCAAGATCTCCGCCTTGAACAGCTCCGAATACATCCTCAGGATATCCAGCCTTGAAGCGTTAACATCTTCGAGAGCAACCATTTCAAACTACCAGCATGAAGGCTGCTCCGCCTAAACAGCTAAGCGAACACTTCGGATTCCGAAGAGCTCAAGGTAAGGACAGCGGTTTTTTTTTTGTCGTCCACGAAGGGAAAGTAGAGCCAGAACCAACTTTTTTTTGGTAAGTAAGATGAGATTAAATTAAATAAAATTTACAGAACGATGTTCAACCTCCAAATATTTTACCAACTTAGAGGTGGAACAACACGCTAGGGCATACCCTGAGCACTACCATAGACCAATTCATGAAAACATACAAAAAAACAGAAAAGCAATCCTCATCTAGGTTACGAAAAAAGTTAATCCATCGCGGATCTCTTTGAGTGAAGGAACTCATCATGTCAATCAAAAATCCATATCCACGCAGAAAACGGATCTGGAGACATTGATCAAATCACGTGTGCAACATCCATCAATGTGTATATTGGCTAGGACAGCTTCAATGATGCATCAATCAGCTCCTTAAGTACACAGTGTCTTCATTTGTCGTCTCTTTGGATCAATGGGAACGCCTGTTCAAGGTAGCATCATTAGCCCCCAGCTGGATTGGTCCACTTCCATGTAATCGTGTCCTGCAAGAAAGAAATTTTTTTTTTGTAATTAAATGCATTAAATATTTAAATGAAATGGTACAAAAGGCACTCTGTCTTCAAAGTGCCACTTCGGACTCAAAAGCCACTCCATCTTCATAAGTCCACTCCGGCCTTGAAAGTCAATCCGGCTCCAACAAGCAAACCAGCCTCAATGCATGCAATCCACTCCGGCATGTTGATGCGCAACAAGCACTTTTTTTTTTGGTAAGTAATGCGCAACAATGCGCGTGTGCGCGTTGTGCGCAACAAGCACTCCAGCACCAAAATGCCATTCCGTCCTCCGGCTTCAAAATGCCGCTCCGTCCTCGAAACACACAATCCACTCCATCCTTTAGAGTGCAGAGGCACTCCGGTTTCAAAGCAAACCACTCCGGCCTCAACTCACGTAAGCCACTCCGTCCATTAAGTGTGCAAAAAAGTACTCCGGCTTCACAATGCTACTCCGGCTTCACAATGCCACTCCGACTTGTCATCCAGTACACACAAACCATATCTAAGGGATATGGGAAAGTATCAATAAGAGAACAGTCCCTCCCGCAAGCTATTTTTTTTTTTTTTGGAAAACGGGAAAGGGTCAAAACAGCCAATCCTCAACTAGATAATGTCAAAATTACGAATATGACTCTTCCTTCCAAACCAAAGCTAAGCGCCCTAATAGCTTAGACATCAGGAGCTACACAATATTCATCCTACAACATTTTCTATGGAGCATCAAGACTTACTTCACCTGAAAATCTCCATCATCCATTTATCGGCAACATCATTCGGCTTCCTAATTGGACACCAAAATTCACCTTTCAATCCCTAAGCCGATTTTTATCCGTGGTCGCCTCCTCCTAGGATACAACTGCACAGATTCTTAGAATCATTGGACACTATCTATCTTCTAAAGCAATATCCTTAATTTTTTCAAGACAAATACCTCAACTACTAACTCCAAACTATGGGTGGGGCAACTCTGATCATGGACCTTCTCCCTCACTTAAACCAAAGGAATCTATCCACATATGATGTGAGAAAAATCTAATCCTGGATTTTTCCTTAGCAGCATCACATTCTACCCTACCGAGTATATGGCGATCAGTCTTCTTAATCGATAATGTCATCCTCAAACAAAGTTCCTACATCCCCATGATCCTATAAATTCTTCAAATATCCTAACGATCAAAATTCCTTAGTGACCACAAATGGTCTCCAACGTGGTCTCTTGGCACAAATTCTCATCAAACGGTTTGCAGATAAGGCAATACTAATTTCCTGATTTCTCGATCAATCCTGGCTTGTGCTCAAAATTTCATAATCTAATTTGCAGGGTATAATATCCTTACCAGTCTAATTCTCACTAATATGACGGTTCGCCAAACAAGTTACCACCCAAAATTTGATCAAAGCTTATTACCTCAAAATAAACTAATTCGGCCAGGATTATCATATCTACAGTCACAAGAAAATGCCATGGTCATCGATATAATTGACACAAGTCTATAGTCCTCAAACAAAAGATTAACTTAAGAAACACAGTATATAAAATAAATTACAGATTCAAAACCCAACATCATGTATATTGAAAAAAAATGTACCTTCCACCATATCAGATGATACTTCTACCTCCATCGCAGAGTTAGCAAACACCTTGACCGGGACAGTTAGTTTGGGCGCTAGGGTTCTCTTCGAATGAGGACAATTTCTTACCTTATGTCCACCTTGACCACAATTATAACAAACTCCCAGTATCTTAAAAAAGGGCTTGTCCCCATGCAGCTTTCTGTAATGAGGACACTATTTAGCTAAGACCTTTGAGGTCGGCACTAATTAGCTAGACTTCTTCCTTGACTCTGGCTACTTAGCTTTCTTCGATATTCTCCCAAATCCCATTATGGAACTGGCACCAGAACCTCTCCGTTCGGATATTCACTTTCTTAAAAACTCCTCTTTCACAATTTTCTTTTCGTAAATAATAGCTCTGTTTGCCAATCGTTCAGTTAACACTTCAAATTCTGAAACAAGAATAACTCGGTCAAGTTATAATTTAACCTAAGCAGCAACTAGGACACGACACTCCTTATCTAAACGTCATAGCCCTACTTAGTGCTAGCCTACTTTGCCGGACTAAAATGGCTAAGCCTAGCCAGTCTAACTTACACCTTCATTCATTCATCCAATCATTCTTAACTTATCTTAAGCTTCTGTATAAATTCAAATCAAACCTAAGACATCTGTTGCTCTGATACCATTTGTGACAAAACAGGTCATATTCCCTCAAATGGCCATCCCTCAATGAGTCAATCTTAAAGTCTGACTCATAAACTATGAACAAAATCGTATAAATTTATTGCATAAAAATTCTTGTCGTGCACAGTATCGCAACGGTCAAACTACTTAAGTTAGCCTAAACTCGGACGGCTAATGTTCTCGGTCAGCCTTAACTGGGTCGATCACCACTTGACTGGCCATAGATCTAGGTTGGTCAGCCAGATACATATGAGATGCCATTAGGAACTAAAATTTCTCAAGCCATATAATTTTGGCAGAAGAATACAATTTTCCTTCTATTTACATATATAGTAGAAATCATAATACAAAGTCTCCCTAGCCAGACCGCCCGACTCTAATCTTTCTTGTTTGACTTACACTCTTGGTCATCTGAGGGTAAAAATACAGTAAGAAGTGAGCGACATCTTAGCGAGGTACCAATACAGAAAACATGCGTATATAACTTCAAAACGAAATCTAAAGGATTGGAACATGAGCACTGGCATGCAAGAGTATAAAACATGAATTCAATACATTTTTATGGAAATCGGTTTACTTTTAAGTTCGGAAGTCTTCTTTTTCTTTTATTATTCGTAGTCATCTTTTCTTCAAAATTATACGAAAAACTCATTCATCTTTAGGGACCGAACGGGAGCAGACAACATCAATGAAGGATTGTGTATCACCCCACAATCTAAGGTTGTGCCCTCTTATTATACTCCCAAAGGGGGTACGATAATTCCTTTAACCCGGCATACGGGGTCGTAGTCCAAAAATGCCACCAAACGTTTCCCCATGGCCCAGGAGCGGTCCATGAGTATCACTCCAATATCCTTCATCTAGTTTTAACAGGAAGTTCAACAGAAACTCTAATCAGATCCTTATCATACGATGGCCATCTACCTAATGTGAAAAGCTAAATAACAGAGAGTTCCACTTACTGTCCAAATTATGCATGTTTTCCATGATCTTATAGTTTTCATCTTAACTTCCAACAGATAATTTTTTTAAAATAAACGAGCTAATACTTCCCAAACATTTCAAATAAATATGAAGGTTAAGTTTATTCACATACTGTAGGCTAAACTTTGCCATTTATTGAAATACCGAATTCAAATTCAAGGAGGAAATTTAAACATGACCGGAGTTCTTTAAAAAGGGCAAATAACCAAAGTTCTTCAAACATGCAATAACCAGACTTCTTTTAAACATATAGTAATTGGACTTCTTTAAACAAGCAAATGTCGGCCTTCTTTAGACATGCAACTAACCAGACTTCTTTTATATGCAAATAACAGACATTCTTCCATAATGCAAATGATCAAAGTTCTTCAATGATACATAATAGAGTGAGAGTATGAAAATAATATTACTTAACAGACTCTAAGCATGAATTTATAAAAAACGTAGGGTACACTTGCCTGAAGTTCTGATTTATGAACTCCCTTACTTAGATCTAACCAAAAATCTTTTACTTAGATCTGGCCATAACTCTTGCTCTCCTTCATAATTCCCTTAAGCTAGCCCAACTCCTATCCTAACTCCTAAGTTTAGTATTTATAGACGTTAGGGTTGGTGGGAGTAGATG
>JAOVVI020010495.1:0-13058 GCA_028571085.2 Nepenthes alata
TAAGAAAATATTGAATATATGCTTTTCTCTTCACATTAATCCTTTTTATTTATAAGAAATATATTGGTCAATTCCTAGATTTTACATATTAATTTTGTCGTTAAAATAATTATAAGATAAATCATAAAACATCAGACTTAAAAATTTCGCATGCTAAAAAAAAAAAGTTCTTGAACATACTCACATATTTGAAATGATGTAATTTGATCAAAATATATGAATTCTGTAAGCTTTATCTCTACCAAAAATAAAAACATTCACACTTTTTATTTTACTTATTTATTTTTAAATAAATAATTATAATTAAATTTAATGTATCCTGAATCGGAGTATTGGACGGATTTGGGTTCAGCTACTCTTTCGGGTCCTATAATCGTCCTGTGCGCTTGGAATCCTACACACCATAATAGACGACGAGAAATCGAAAAAAAATGGCGAGACTCGCTCCCCAATTTATCATCTAACGTTCAATTTAGTAATTTTTCTTCCAAAAAAAAGAAAGTAAAAAATAGACTATATTGAAATGAATGCAGGAAGGGGGATTTGAAAATAAGAATCGGAGGTGCACTCGTTGTAATTGATTTTGGTCGTTGAGTACTTATTGAGAGCGGCTTCTCTGTTCACTAAGTTTGCTAGGAACTTGCAGTGGAAAAAAGGAAAGAGTGATTAAGCACTTGAGAGGCAGAAAGCTTATGCAAGTTTGAGTATGTCAGAAAGCGTGCATATGAAGTGCGTCCCTAATGCCTTTTATAGCCGTGAGTCTTTGCTACCTTCATTAATTGGCGAGACGGGATGCCTGCCTTATGAGGGATCATTTCTATTTCTCGTGTGGATGCAAGCGTTATTTTAGGTTGCAACAGTCGAGAATGAGAATTTTTTTCTCTGCGAAACTGTCACGCGCAGTGAATATTGTCGTTGCCGTTGCAAGTCGCGTGTTGATATTAGGGCTTTCCTTCAGGGATGTACTCTGATTTTGGAAGATTTTTGTTATAGAAAGGATTTCCATCTGGGGAGATCCTCAGCGTCGCAGCCAATAGGGCAGATAACCATTTTGCACAGGAAATGATATGTGGACCGATTTTGGTTTGGACTGTGTCTGTTTTGAGTTGCGTTCGGTCTACTTGGGAACCTTCTCAAGTCAATTGGAGTGTTGATTGTCTTTTGGGCAAATGGGCCGCAATACATTTGGGACCACTTGCCCCTTTGGGCTGATCCGTTACGATTGTCTCCATCAAAATTAATTTTTAAATTATTAAAAATTAATTATTTTTAAATAATTAGATTAAAATTATTTATTTAAAAATAAATAATTAAAATTAAAAAATAAACTTAAATACATATTTGTTTAGGGACCAATGAAAAGCATAAAAACAAACCAAATAGGTTTAAGAATATTCTTGATACGTTCCTAGGTTTAAATTTTTTAACAAATTAGAGAGTTGTTTAATCTTTTTAATAAGTCGAATTGAAGTGAATTCGGCCTTCATTATTTTGAACATGAATCCTATGTACCATAATTAACAAATAAAATGTCAGAGGATGGTAGGACTCGCTCTTTGATCCAACAGTCAAGTCAGAAATCTTTATCAGGTAGATAGAACGATATGATGATGAGTAAATAATGCGCGGATGCATGTTTCGAGGGATTGAGTGTTTACGAAGGTTGAGTTCCGGTATTTACGCTTAATTGAGGAACAATTTAGAGATGGGGGCCTTAACTCCGTTGGGTGTGCTCGGCTTGGAGCGGTGAGGAACAGCTTAGAGATGGAATATTGAGTTTCAATTGTGTGCCGGGTTGGCGAGAGACTTTGAGATGAAAAACTGAGTTTTGGCGGTCTGCTCGACTTAGAGGCGATTTTGAGATGAAGAATTGAGTTTTGACAATGACCTCGATTGGGGAGCAACTTTAAGATAGAGAACTCAGTTTGGGCAGTGCACTCAATTAAGAAGTTGCATTGAGAAAAAGGATTGACCTCCAGCGGTACGTTCGGTTAAGAAGCAGCCTTGAGAGAGAGATGTGCTTGGTATAGAGCAGGTTGACGACGTTTTGTCGTGTCTGAAAGTCTGCTAATTTGGAAAGCACCTCGAAGTCTAGCCTTAGAAATACTTTTCTGGGCTGAAAAGTCCCCCTCCTCTGCAAAAGTAAAAAGGTATTTATAGCGTTGGAACTAGTGTTGCCTTTCTTAGGCTTCACAGCTAATAACAGCTACCCGCATGAATCTGCTGAATTGTCCCAACGATCAGGGGGATTGATTATGAAAACAGCTACCTTTTGGGAATATTCTTTCTGCCGTCTAAGTGATCGTGGAAGGTGTTGCATGACAATTTTCACCTAAAAAAATTTGTTGAGTCATAATTGACATCTTAGGAGCGATGCACAATTATAGGATAATACTTTGGACATATCTATTGAGCTGCTGGGCTAATTGTGGCAAATATAGCCTGCCCATATGCACTGAATTATAAAAATTGTCGGCTACTGAATTGAAGGGTTGACGGCTAACGCAAGGCACCTTGAATCCATAGCTGCCCATTTCATGTTAGTTAGTCCCGGATCAACCCACTTGGGCCAACCAATTTGTCTTTCAAATCTCAGGCTGAATAAGCGCTCTACCACTTGGGCCAACCACGCTGTCTTTCAAATCTCAGGTTGAATAAGCGCTCTACCGTTCTTTCGTCTCCTCTCCTGGACCTCTTTCTGAACCAACCCATGGATAGCCACACCATCAATTTTATTTTACAATTACCAAGCATACCCACATATTCAAATATACATTTGTTATCTGTTTTTCAAAAGTAAAAATATATATTATTAACCACATCACTCTCTCTCTATATATATATTTATAGGTGCATAAATGACATTGATGCATTATAATTTAAACAACTAAAATTATTATATTGAAATCTAGACCGTTGAAATTGTCAGGTAACAAACCGATTTTTGAGATGTGGGGCATCCTCGTGCTTCCATGGATGCAGCATTTGGCAATTGATTTCGGATTCCTGAAAAATCACCACGCAGAAATCCTCCACAGCATTTATCTCTGGAACAGACTAGAGATGCCAGATAAAAACTACAACACATTGACTTGCACGAATAAGGCAAAAATAAGAAGTCTTTTCAATCACAGCATCTACTTGATGAACATAGGTACAAGACTTGGAATACTTTATCCTTTTACAATACAAGCAGCCCTAGTATGGAGCCGACCCCTAGGGCTCAAGCCACCTTCAAAACACTGACCCAGATAGAGCTCTACCTGAAAACCACGGTGAACTGAAAATGTACACAAGCTAAATGCGACATAGTACACAAAATGAAGGGTTTGGTGTGGCTCGAGCGGAAAGGCTAGCACTGAGTGTAAATCTTCGTAGGGCAAGCAGAGCTGCTGAAGGGCTAGAATGCTCACCAATCAACAACTGCTCCCCGTGCTTTTGCATCGATCTGTTTATGGTCTTTTTTTTTTTTTAACGGCTGCCTGTCGCCCAAATTATGTTCCCCCTTGATGTGGGAAGCCACTCTGTCGGCGCATATGCTCTGGTACGAGCCGGTTGATCAGCTCGGGTGAAGCTCCAGTTAACTGCAACAATGGATAAATTCAGCCCACATAGGAAATTGTCACATCCACCAGCATGATAGAGATGGTGCTAAGTAGAAAATAAATGTATGGAAGGTTTTCAAACACTTCACAATGTGGCAAAGTCAGAATGAACAGGCATTTGCCCTTGTGTAGTATTATTCATTTGCTCTTCTTTCTTTTTACTTTCAAGGAGCTTCTCCCAAAAATTTCAATCACAGACAGTAGTTGCTAGGATTTCATTTCTCAATAATAACTGTAATTGAGAAAACTAGTCTTGGCATAATGATAGAGTTATCATCGTGTTACGCATCGGTCAGGGATACGAGCCGTGAAAACAGCTTATTGCATGGTGCAAAGTCACCGCAGACTATAGACCCAAAGTGGTCCGGATCCTTATACCAGGCCCTTCGCACATGGGATGACTCAAATCTCTGATTGTAGGCAGATAATACTTGTTTGTCTCCCATTACTACAAACCTGCAGGAAAGCTCCTCTAAAGGCCCAAGGGATTTGTATCCACATCTTAAACATCAAGATTTTAGTTGGAAAAATGCCTAAGGGCAAGCAATGGTTCCCTAAACCGAGTTAACAGCGACGACTGCGAGGTTATCTTGTGCAATCAAGTTAAAAAGGAAGAGTATGCCAATTTAGCCATATGATGAGGGTGGTACCAAATGGGAATGGGTGACGCCCCCCTTGGAGGGAAAAAGGCAAAAAAAAAAAAAAAATTTGACTGCTTATTGAACCATTTCCTAATACAGACAATTTTCTAATGATTAAGGGTTTGTTTGGTTATAAAAAAATTTTAAAGAAATAAAAATAAAAATAATAAATAAAAATAAAAGGAAAATTATTTTATTCAAATATGAATATTCGAATATACTTTTGTCATATTTTTTTTTTGTGATTTTTCATACAATTCAAATATAGAAAAATTATTTTTCTTCAATTTTCTTTTCATTTCCTTTAAATTTTCATAAATTTAAACAAACCCTTAATCAACATGGTGGTCTTGCACATATGAAATGAAGAAGACAACTTCATTACAAAAGCACAGTTAAGGGAGGATGAGGATGTTTACACATTAGGCTCTGTCAGCTCAATTCAAAAGGAAGGGGAAACTCAATGTAATCATACTCCGTATAAAATATCACATTTTGTCATTCTTATTATTTTTTTCCAAGAAAAAATTATAGCTGGGAGGAAAAATACGAGTCACACTCTGGCGTAAATATATGTCCAATTTTAATACATTCACAACAGTGTGTTAAATTTCACATACAGCACCAACAACAATGGAAAATGCAGAACCGGGCCGCATAAGCAACAAGCAATAAATCATGAACAGAATGACAGTGAAGCATGAGTTATAGAATGTGTAGAAGACTAGTCTTGTTGATTCAGTGCATTGTTCTTTTACACAATCTTGTTCATAAATAAATGATTTGGCATCCAATTCATCACCTTGATAATGAAATGTTTACGTGTCCTAACAAATCTTGCTATTGGGCGCTAAAACAGTTTCCGTCCAACTTGTTTCAATCACCAACGGGTACACATGAATATCAACTTAATGTTTAGACTTGACTGTATCATCTTTGGAAGCAGAGCATATGGAGAAATCATAGGCGGTGGCCTAAAGTTTGTGAATACGTGACACCCAAATCTTGCACAATAACACATCATTTTTATTTATGAGGGGAAGTCAATATCCTCTTTCTGCCACATTAGCAGCATAAAACCGAACATTATCATCATAGAAACTTGAAGTTGAAGGCATACTTCCTGTTTGAAGTTGAAAAGCGGTGGAAATGGGCGACCATTTGGAAGACGAGCATTCGGTTCACGAAGCTCGTCAAAGAAAGGATGAGCACATGCTTCCAACTGCAGCCCGAGAAAAGTGCGAAGATAGAATCAGCCAATCAAAAGGAAAGGTACATATTAGTTTATTGTCTGCCTCTATAAGGTTGACTTTCAGATTTTAAGAAGGGAACATGGTTTTCCTTCTATTTTGCAATATAAAGATGCCTTTGCACTACATTTACTTTTTAAGTCCAGCAATTCTCACTCACAGCAGTGCAGCGAAGACTTGGGGAGTACTGGAGAAGCCGTGATGCAAGGTCAATGGCTTCCGGCGGCATTCGTTTATGGAAGACCTGAATGAAAAAAACATCATAAAAATTAGCTTAAATGCAGCAAAAAATAATTAAAAAGAAACTGAAGCTAAGATGATCCCATAGAATCTCATGAAAGAAAATGTACATACGAACTTCAAAGACGGATTAAATTACATACACAATCATACATGTTTACAATCATGTAGATCCACCTTGACAACAAGTACAAGAATGCACGCAGTTCACTTCTTGGTAAGCTTATGAGCTGGAAAAGAACAATTTAAAAACACATTTCCAATAGACTAATATATGAAATATATTATTCCAAAGAGGCGCAAGTAACAATATGCAATAAGGTTTTACTAGAAACCAAATAAGGATGTTATTAAATGTCCCTGGTGATTCGGTAGGAGTAGAGGCAAGGCTTTGATAAATCCGCTGAAGAAGGATTGGGTTCAAAATTTATAAAAACTCAAATTCAACAATTAAAGTAGTGTTTCAAGATCATCACATTCACTCAACTAGTGAAGCTTGAGTAGATTTTATTAGGAAGCTCAATTTGCGGGGTATTCAGTACAGCCAAAACCATACCTGACACGAGAAATTTCAGATTTCATCATTATTAAAGAAGCTTGAGTAGATTTTTAACAAGAAATTTATTTGAGTATTCAGTACAGCCAACATTCAGTACAGCCAACATAATACGTGAAGCAAGTGACAATATTAGATATCAAGACTAGCTTGATGTGGAGATCCAAAAGACAAGTCATGCTTGTATATTTGTGGGAGAAAGTATATAGCATACCAACTGCATTTAGTTGAAAGGCAAATATATAGAAGAAACGTTTCTTAATGAACTTCTGTGCTATCTACTTGCTATCTAATTATATATAACCTCATTGCCAATATACATTCAATTTCTGTTCTAGTATTAAAGAAACATCCTCAGGCTAGATATATTCTGGGCTACGAGAACTTTAGCAATGATATGGCATTTGTGTGTTATTCTTAATTTCTTGTGCAACCTCGGTCATTATCCTTCTTCCCATCTTGAGCTGATTCAGTCTTTTAACAAATTCAGTTTTTCTTTAGCTCTATTTTTGTAGTTTCATATCTGCATATTAATACTATATTGATCTATTATGGTGCTGCGACACCATATTTAATGTCACATCCACTTTTTACTGATCAGAAAATTACTTGTAACCATGTCTACCTTCCATTAAGTAACACAATCTCACCATCTATTCAAGCTTATCTAGAAACCCGCAAGAAGAAACAAACTACACAAACTCATTGAAAACAAATGTAGAGGCAGAAACATGCAAGGAAGTATGGATACCTTGTGCCAAGGATGACCTTTAATCTGTGGGAACCTGAAGTCAGTATAATTAGGATTCATACACCGAATTTCCTCTCTAGTCGGAGTACCAAGAACCTGCAAGAACTTTAATTAAGATAAACACAAAAGCAACATTATGACATGCAGCAAATTATACATAGTTGATGGTTCCAGACCTTGATGATCTCTACAAGTTGGTCCACTGCATTTTCCCCAGGAAACAGTGGCTGTAAAAAAACAAAGAAAAAGAAATATGACAAAAAAATCCACAGGGAATTAAAATAGAAAAAAACATGTTAACAAGCCACTCATTACTGAAATACAAAATGCCGAAGTACCAACCTGGCCTAGAAGAAGCTCAGCAAGGACGCAACCAGCTGACCAGATATCAATGGAAATTGTATATTCTGTTGCACCAAAAATGAGCTCTGGTGCACGGTAATATCGAGAACATATATATGAAATATTCGGTTCACCCCTAACCTGATTATCCATGAAGAAATATAATTGAAGTATATATATAAGGCTTCCTAGAAAGTTTGCACATGCTTACTAATGATATCAAAATAAGCTAGCTAGATTCACTGAAGTTTTGTCTGACATCATTATCAAAGCGTTTGCACAAGCAAACTGACACTAAAAATACGCTAGCTAATTGCATAGAAATTTTGCCTGAAATCGTTCTCAAAGCCCACGTTTCACTCAGCACTGTTTTCACAAATCCTTCTGAGGATTATACATTGCCCATAAAAGGAAACATAAAATTGTTATGAAGCCAATTGTCCAAAATTTAGCATATGGCTCCATTTTCTTTGGATGGATTGTTTTTTTTTGGGGGGGCGGGATGTCAATGATTCTAACAGGGCAAAAGATTCAAACAACATAATTATCATCAGGGAGGAGAGAGACCCACCATGCTTTTTTGATCATACGTAAGAATTTTTATTCTAATCAAACACCGAGAGAGTGTCACTCGTGCAAGAGAAGATAACCCCCCCCCAAAAAAAAGAAAAAACAAAAACCACTAAATCAAGGAAAATCATGCCATCACAGGAAGAAAACACAGAAGGCACAAAAAGCGAAAGAAATGATCTCAAAATTCCTAAAGAACCTCAATAAAAAACAACCTAAACCAGAACAAAAAGAAACTATAAATTCCTACAGCCAAACCAACATCTAAAATGAAATGGGCTTTCTTCGCATGGACTCATTCATTCACTGAGATTCCATCTCTTCAAGTAAATTCAAAACCCTTTTATCCGTCAAGAGAAAGACAACCCGCAGATACCAAATCCCTTGTATCATAGAGTGCCAACAGATAACTTCTTTTTGTAAGTCCTTTCCATTACAAATTTATGTTCCCGCTCCATCACAGGAGAACAGATACTCACCCACTCCTAAATTCCACTGGAATTTGGAAAACATGAATTATATTTGAAGTCTCCCTTTTCCTACACCAACAAGTGGTGTGGTTATTGACATCATGACAAATAAGAAAGAAAACCTTCGCCTTTATTGCCAGACCTGCTTCATAACCATGCGAGGAAAGTAGAGCACCAGTTCAGGAGAGAAATTGAGTATCAGACACAGCCTAATTTCAAGTGACGGCCCCATACTAATGATCAAAATAAGGAGAACCAGGCTTCCCATCAGAGGCCAGTCCAGCATCATTCTGTCCATAAGAAGATAAGCTAGGCTTCAGACCAAGTCAATGGAAATAACATACACATCTCCCTGTTTCGACCAACCAAAAGAACCTGGCTCTGGCAACCCAAAAACAGTTGACTCTAACTTGAACATAGTAGAACCACATCTGCGTTGTCCGACCACTAACTGCCAGAAAGACATCCTCTCACAACTTTTCATCCCGAAACTTAAATGCATCCATCTCCACTCAACTGAACCAATAGGCTCCTCAAAGCTGCATGAAATGATGCTACTGACCTAACCAGTGGGAACCCAAAATAACAGCTGAATCCTTGCTAAAACCAGAAACCCAAAACCACATCTAAAAACAATCCAAGCTGACTAATTCAGCAAACAATGTCACCAGATTTTGTTGAAAACTAAAAAATTCTTTAGATCTTACACAAGGCAATTCTCAATTCATTCCTCTGCTCTGCCAAAAATCTAGTACTTTTTCCCTATAAATTGTACAAGACAGATACCACAGGCATAGTAAAGTCTGTGAAAAAAACTTGTGATGAAAGATCTCACAGGTAGTTTTTTTTTCAGAAGAGATTGACAAGAGGGCCTTGAAATAAGAGGCTTTCATAAAAGAAGAGGT
This sequence comes from Nepenthes alata, assembly GCA_028571085.2. Classification (NCBI taxonomy): domain Eukaryota; kingdom Viridiplantae; phylum Streptophyta; class Magnoliopsida; order Caryophyllales; family Nepenthaceae; genus Nepenthes; species Nepenthes alata. The sequence goes on from JAOVVI020010495.1 coordinate 9,331, forward strand.
TGAAAAAAATGCTTGTTATCCGTATAATGCTGGAAAATTAAGACATTTAGGCCATATATTTCAATTTTGCAAAGAAAGTAAAACCAATTAAACCACATGTTTTTCATGACTATTGCGAGAATAACCAAACATTTCAATGCAAATGAACATTTTGAATTTCATGCTGCATAACATAACCAAAATAAGACCTTAAATGATAATTCATAGTATCCAAAGAATCGTGGTTTATTAGTAGTGATCCACATCAGGAGATAACAACACACAAGCAGCACATAGTAAATTATAATATTTTAAACTTGGTTAGTCATCGTTGCAGATTCTGTAATTATCATAACCTAAATAAAGAAAAACTGCAACTACTGTCAATAGGATTGTAATCTTCCAATTTTCCCAAAAGAAATCTCAATACAAAGGGAGACACAAATTGTAAATTTACCAAGTTCTTAGCACTTCCAAAATCGCAAATTTTAAGCTGGTGGGTAAGAGGATCAACCTGAAACAAAGAATAAAAAGTAAACACAAGAAACAGTATGGGTTACTTGATTCACAATAACATTCAAGCATGTGAGCAAGATTAAAAAATACGCACCAAAAGATTTTGAGGTTTCAAATCTCTATGGCAGACACCAGGAACGGCATGGATATATGCCAAACCCCGAAAAATCTGCAAAGTAGTTCAAATATTTTATCAAGATTAAGGGCATAAAATTGGAAGGGTGGACGGGGGACTATTAGTACCTGATATGTATAAAGTTTAACATAAATAAGAGGCATTCTCTGGTTCACGCTGCTGTAATGCTTAAGAACACGATACAGAGACTCGGGTACATAATCCATGACCAGATTCAAGAAAAGCTCATCTTTACTTGTAGTTGAGAAGAAACAATGCTTGAGGGATATCACATTTGGATGATCCATCAACCTCATCAGTTGCAACTCACGGTTTTTGTAGCGCCTATCCTGCAAGACCTTCTTGATAGCCACAGTTTCTCCGGTTTCCAGGCATTTTGCCTATACAACCAAGAGTAATCAACTGCCTCAAACAGAACGGGACAATTGGAATACTTAAGTCATGAGAAAGTTGTTCTGTACCTGAAAGACAATTCCAAATGATCCAGTACCAACAACACGCTCTGCCATGTAACTAATAGTCTACAATGAAATCACAATCAACCCATTAAATTCCAAAAAAAGCTTTAAACTTAGATGATTATGAAACATTAGCATATTTTAACCAGGATACAGTAAACACGTACTCTAAAGACCTTCTGGACAACAATTTCCACAAAAAATTTAACCATGCTTAAGGAGAAATTTTCATGAAACACTCAACTATGCTAAAGGCCTTTGAACATGGCTTAACACAATAATAAGCAAATAAAAAGAGACAAGAAGATCATCCTTACCCTTTTGGGTTCGCCATTTTTGCCACCAATAGTAGTTGAAATAATGTGACCTGTAACTTGATCATTCCCCTCTATTATAGCTGCAGACATTTCCTGCAGTAAGTATCTAATCGGTTAGAAGTCCAAACAAGTATAAAACCTTTGTGTGAGGGTAACAGGACCTCATCAACACCAATAAATAACAAAGGCAAAATGAACATCAGATAACATCGAGAATTTACAATTCTTAAACTCATCAGACCAACCAAAACCTAGACATATGAGAAGGCAGCACAGGTTTCAAAGAATCTGATGCTAAAAATCCTTTAGATGCACAAATTTCACCGCAATATTAGGGGGAAATGAATTAAGCATTCATTTCATGAAAGAAACAACATGCAATCAAGCTTGGATTGCAAACAAGCAACTCTTATGAAGGGAATCTAAGGATAATGACACCAGGAAGCAAACCACAGCATATGGAACATATCAATATAGTAGCAATGGAAAGCCAGATAGTTTTCAGGGGGGGGGGGGAATTATCTACCAAACAAAAAGGCACTAGTTAAATCCCAGAGAGGCAACTCTTGTTGACATTGGAAGTAAAGCAGCAGCTGTCTTCACAAAAATGAAAATCAACTCTGTGAAAAGTATTCCAAAGCATGCAACATCTCAAGTTTACCAGCATTTTTCAGAAAATTTTTAACAACAGGCGACAGGCAAGTGAGAGATCTGAGAAAGAACGGACCAATAAGATCACACGATAAACTGCAAAACGAACTAACATGTCAAACGAGATTTGAAAGTCGAAACCACAAGAACGAGCAAATATCAATAACCCTACGAACAAGAGCGATTCCATCTCAACAACAAACTTCACACCAAATTAGCTGATAATTTCATTCGCATTGAGACTCATAGCTCGCAGAGAGACAAATAAGCAAGAAAATAAACTCTAGAAAGAAAAAAAAAAGTAATAGAATAAGATCGCCCCAAAATACACCAAATTCAAGCCAATGTCACTAAACGGATGGATGAAATCTAGAATTCTCAATACAGAAAGAAAATCCGTAGGGAGACTAGCTAGATCGCTGGAATAAAAACCTCGTTCAGGAAAATGTATCCAAGAAGAGTCACATAGAAACTACTGGAGAACTGTACAGACAGATAGAAAGAGAGAGATGGAGTGAGAAGCTCACCTTATCGTCAGACATGGCGTCGGGTCGATGGAGAGGGGGCTTGAGAGAAAGATCAGTCGGATGCCGTTCAGGTGGTAGATTATGCGATTGAGGCCCCGGAGGCAACGAGGCCATGTGGTTTCCAGCTCTTCTCCCTCTCTCTCCCCACTTGCAGTCTTGTTCCCTGTTTCTCTCTGTCTTCACCGTCACTATCTTTTTGTCCAGTTTCTCTCTCCCTAATAATTTAGGGAGCCCCTCCTTTCTGATCTCATTTTCGGGGAGGGAGACGATGGGCCTTTGCGGACACAATTACGTTTATAACCCTCCCTGCTGCCTAACCGTACAAGTTTAAAGAAATAAAAAAATTATTTTTTATCCAATAAAATTAATATATTTACCTATTTTAATAAAATTAAGTATGAATTAAATAATTCAATTAAATATATAGTGTTGTCAGAAATTTCATTTTATTATGTCGTACGGATCTTGACCCAAAACCAGCTAAATTATAACTGCTGCCTATGAAATAGAGTTATTAAATATTTAAAATAGTTTTTCAAATATCAATTTGACAATTTTATTATTATCTTCTACAACTAACTAAAAATATAGAATTTTTATTAAAAATTTAAAAAAAAGTAGAATTAACGCACTTAAGAATTATAGTTTATAAGAGCCCTTATATTAAATGTCCATTTAAAACGTCTAAATTAAATTATTAATATTATTATTTTAAATTTAAATATTTATTATTATTATTTTAATATATCATATTGTCTATATTAATTATATATATATATTAAGTAATATTTTATTAAAAACTTTAAATAGTTAAATATATTTTTTATTTTATCTTTAAGTGATTGAATCCTATTTATCATATTATTTAATAATTTTTTTAAAAAAAAGAAATATATATATATTTTTGGAAATGGGGTATGTAAATTAAAGTTAAAATAAGCGAGGTCTACAGTAATAAAAAAATAATAAATATCAAAGGAAAAAATAAAGTGCAAGGAGAAAGCAAGAGCAGTAGGATAAAAGATGAAATAAAATATAATAAATTTGATGCCACCAATAATAGATAGATTTATAAATTTAAAATTGTTGCGTTTTGGATCCCTGGGGTCCAGTCGGATCTGTGATTTTCAGGCAATACAAGTGT
>JAOVVI020010496.1:0-13057 GCA_028571085.2 Nepenthes alata
TTTTAAAAAGAATATTAGATATGAATTCAGATATATTTATAATATTTAATTTTATATTATAAGATATAATAAAATAATTTTAATAATTTATATAAATATTTAAATTTTATAAATTTTTTTATATTAAAATAATATAATGTTTATCTATTTATATATATGTTAATAAGTTATAGTATTAAAACGTAAAAAATAAATAAATAATTATATTATTTAAAATAAATAAATATTTGTTTATTTATTTATGGGGTTGGTCACGCTTTTCGTATAATTTTACGCATCAGAGCCGGACGGCCGGGCAAAATCGACGGCTGGCGATTCCAAAATTTTCCGAACAACGGAACTCTTCCACGGCCTCCGTTATGCAGTACTTCCAGTGTTGACAGAGCTCGAACCCTAAAAGCACTCGTCGTCTCTTTCCTTCAACCTTTCTTTCTGGTCCGAGGCCCTGCCATTTTATCAAGTATCAGTCTTCACCACAAGCAGCCATTCCACTCCAATGCTCTTGCTCAAATGGGGGAGGGGGAATTGGAGAGAGTATAGGTGAAGATGCGAGGCGTAATCGGTGAGGGTTAGATTTCGATCGTCATTGTACGTATGCATTTTGCCTCTTTCTTTCTGTTTTCCTTCTGAGCTTTGGAACTAAGATAATTTGGTAGGTTTATGGATCATGTATCCTAATTCAGTTCATTGGTGTGTACTTTGGAAAAAATTCAGTTCATTGGCATGTTTTTTCTCTTTCTTGAATTTTCATTTTTGTTCGCTGATTTTATCCGAGAATGTTGATCTCTTGTGCTTGCAATAGGGTTTTATTTGGGCTTATTGGTATTTTGACCGAAGCAAATTTCATATGTATATATATATATATACGAAATTTAATTTTATGCTTGCAAACGCCAACTGAATACAACCTGTTTAATGTATTCCACTTGATTAGTAATTTCAACAAGAGTGAATCTTGTTTGAAAATATACGACAGAATTTGTTTTGTAATATATGCTTTAGTTATGTGGTGAGCATGTTGAAGAATCAAGTGGAATCTAATATGTGATTGGAGAGAGACTTTGAAAATGAAAGGGTTTAGAATTAGTAGAACAAATATTGAATATAGGGAATCAAAAGTTAGTAATAACAGGTAAGTAGCTGGTGGAAAGGTGAGGATAGGGACTGAAACCTACTGGTGAGGATAGGGACTGAAACCTACTAGTGAGGAATTATTGCAAAAATTTAGGATCATTAGTTCATAACAATGGGATGATCGATAAGGATTTAGTTCATTGGATTAAATCAGGTTGGATGAAGTGGAAAGATACTTTTGGTGTCTTTTGTGGTTGGAGAATACCAGTCAAACTATAGGAAAGAAAATATTATAAGGTAGCCATTAGGGCAGCCATGCAGTATGGAGTGGAGTATTGGACATATAAATACCATGTTAAAAAAGCAGCTGAAGTGGATGTTTGGCCATACCCGAACAGATAGGCTTGGATAATATACAATACTTAATAGAAGAAAAAATGCAAGAAACACACTTGAGGTAGTTTGGTCATGTGAAGAGAATACCTCCAAATGCATCTTTTTGTACATGTGAGGACTCGAAAGAAGTTCATTATAGAAGAGTTACTGGAGAGCAAATAAGAGTTGGAAGGAAACATTAAGCTTGAGCCTGTGTTTTGGGGATTTAGTAGAGGAAACGTTTTTATCATAGCTCAATGGAGGCAAAGAATGCACGTAGCTGACCCCACTTAGTGGGAAAAGGTTTAGTTTGGTTTGGTTTATTCTTTTGTTTTGACAGGCAAACAAAAGCAGCTGCCACATTACTACTCTGTGTAATTTGTGTTTTGGAAAATGGCCTTGTATGCCTAAATTTTATCAAATGTTCTTATAAGTTCAGGAAATTAAGGTTACCCAGTTGGCTACTCTCTTGTACAGGCAATGGCCTGGGTTCTATTCCCACCACCTTCCCCTCCCAATTTCACCTGCCAAAAAAGTTCCTGTGATTCCACCATGATGCAGTTCTTTTCCAATCATGGTTGCAGCAGTGCTCATGGTGGTGTAGTGGTAGCACTGCATATATCTGTGCCAATGATTGTCTGATTAAGTATTATAGCTTTAATTGTTTTTAGTGAAATTTGAATTTCGCATAATATTTGTTTTCGGAGTGTAATGGATGCTGCCCTTTCCAAAATGATCTGTCAAAATAAGGGCTTGTAATTGCACAATGATGTTGTTCTTGCCAATCATGGTTGCAACAGAGCTTGTGGTGGTGGGAATGCTTTTCTCTGTCCTAGCAATTGCTTGATTAGGTCTTACATTATAGCTTTAATTTTGTTTCAGTGAATTTAGAATGTTTCCTAGTATTTGTTTTCAGAGTGTAGTTCTGAGTTTGGAAGAAGATGAGTTAATTTGCTATATGTATTTGTATACTGTTGTAAGTTTTTTCAGCTCGGCCATGACTTCTGGAATTGATATCATCTTATTTTGAAGTTCATATACATTTACTATTTTCACTTGTTGAACTTCAGGTCTTGTGTTTAATTTAAAGTTTCTGATGGCATATGCTTGAGTTGCTTATGTGTTGATAGATATGCTTTCACTAGACTGTTCCTTCTCCTATTAGCAGCTGCACATCGTACATTGCAGAGAGGACTTTAGTTAATTTTCAGTGAAAAGATGGGCCGCCTGAAGCTACAGTGTGATATAAAGGCCATTGAGGAAGAATGTGAGGAATGTGAAGACGCCCCTTCTACCAACGATGCTTTAGCCTGTATGATTAACTCAGAAATAGGTGATGTATTAGCAATTATGAGGAGGAATGTGAGATGGGGTGGTCGATATATGTCTGGTGATGATCAGCTAGAGCATTCTCTCATTCAGTCTTTGAAGGCATTACGTAAGCAAATCTTCACCTGGCAGCATCAATGGCATAACATCAATCCGGTTTTGTACCTCCAGCCATTTTTAGATGTAATTCGATCAGATGAAACTGGTGCTGCAATTACAGGCATTGCTTTGTCAGCTGTGTATAAGATCATAAAGCTTGATGTGCTAGATCTAAGCCCTGCAAATGTTGAAGAAGCAATTCATTTGATAGTAGATGCTGTCACATGTTGCCGGTTTGAGTTTACTGACCCTGCATCGGAAGAAGTTTTACTGATGAAGATTCTTCAAGTTCTTTTAGCTTGCATGAAAAGTAAAGCATCTGTTGTCCTGAGCAATCAGCACGTCTGCACCATAGTGAACACTTGTTTTCGTGTTGTCCATCAAGCAGGATCAAAGGGTGAGTTGCTGCAGTGGATAGCTCGAAATGCAATGCATGAGCTTGTCAGTTGTATCTTTGCGCATCTTCCTGACGTGGAAAACATGGAACATGCATTAGGTAATGGAGGCAGTTCAATTAAACCAGAGGTATGCCCGTCTGTTTTTTTCTTTTTCACATCCTTGCCTTATTGTGACTTAAGGTTTGGTAGTAGTAGTTGTTGATGATGATGTATACATCCTTGCATATGATTGAGTTTGAGTATCATCTTTTTTTTTCCTAGGACTTTGCAAGTTTAGTGTTAGTACTTGGGAAATGGGTAAGTTGATTTTCCAGTTCATTAATAATGACATTGTTCATGAAATTTTTTTATTAAAATCAAGTAATTTAAGTTTCTAAAGTTTTCAATTAATTTAAGTTTCTTAAGTTTTCAATTAATCCAATTTCTCATTATCCCCTAAATTTCTATTGGAAAGAGTCCTACTAAAATCAATTTTGACCCTACAGTGACCCAATGCTTGAATATATCATCAAAAGAGAGGTCCATATAAGCATGGAAGCTAGGACATGACGTTTTTCCATAGAGTTTTATGAGAAAAGGGAAGATTGAACTTTGTTGAATAATTCAAAAACTTAATGGGTTTGATTGCAAGAGAATTTAAATTACTCACACGCAAAAAGCAGCAAATATTTTGGAGTGAATAAAATTTTCATTTTTCCAGTTGCGAATTTCTGACTTGCTAGGGTTCAGGTTTGTGAAAAATTGTTCAAAGGTCAGTTATTTGTTAAATAAACCAAGGACAAGAGTTAAATTTAGTTTGTCAAGCCCAAGCAATAAAGGATATTAAGCCTCATCTGCTGTTGATAAGCTTAAGAACTGCCTGATTTAGAGCCTATGTATAGGCTTGATCGAGTTCACATGCAAGTTAGATGATATTTGTCCTTTTTGAAACACACAGACATTAAGGGAAGGGAAAGTTCAAGGAGAAACACGTATAGCTTATTGTGACACATCTTCTAGAGGCTATAGTGGATATGTTATTGCCCTCAATATGGAAATAGAAATGGATCAGACAATCAGCAGAATAATGTATGGTTTTGTTCTGATGTTGCAAAAGCTATCCATGAGCAAAATACTCGAAAATGAGAGCAAGGGAAAGGCATATTTTCACTATTTCAATGTCTGCAACAAGCACTTGAAACTTAAAACTTTCAGAGTCCAACAGAGATTGATGGCCCCAACTTACTGTTTCAAAATTACAAGCATCCTAATTTTACGTGGTTCCCATTACATCGGTATTTGCAAAAGAGGTAGTGCAGGAGTACTACTGACAGGTAAGGGATATTCTGTAATGACATACAAAATGACAAAAGGGCATGTACAGAAATTTAATGTCACAGGGCACTTGAAAGAAGACTGGATGGCAAGGACTGCTGGTTCCATGCATTGCTTGTGGCCAGCTCTTTTCCCCTCAATTTCTATTCCTGTAGTACTCAAATGTGTTTGGTGTTGTGGAATACAGTATACTAGATTCCTATACCCGGTGGCTGATCTTGATGTTGACTATTGTATGTCCGTGCCTTAAATGGATTGGTATGCTGCAGAACCTGAATATATAGCTTGAAATATATTAAACAAGTTTTCATTTGTTGTCTTGAGAAAAAGAAGTCTTTCTGACAATGAAATAAGGGATGTTTTAGCTAGGATATTATGATGGAATGCTCATCTTGCTTGACCCTTAAGTTCTCACGTATGTAATTTTTAACAAAAGCCCTTTAAAGCATCTTGTTCATGCACTAATTTTTTTGGCATAACTACATCATTATGTTCATTTCTTGTGCAGATTGGGGTTCTAGATAATGATTACAATTTTGCAACGGGGCAGTTGAATAATGGCAATGGTGGCTCCAAATATGATGGTCAGTATTCATCTGCTGGTTTTGCTTCCAGCACCCACACTAGTCTGCTTGGTGGTGCAATGAATGAAAATGCAAATGCGGCTGGTGATGGGAAGGAGGGTGGACAATACGAATTACGAATGATGACAGAGCCTTATGGAGTTTCCTGCATGGTTGAGATATTTCATTTCCTATGTTCTTTGCTGAATGTTGTTGAGCACATTGGCATGGGTCCCAGATCAAATACTTTAGCATATGATGAAGATGTACCTCTTTTTGCCTTGGGACTCATTAATTCAGCTATTGAATTGGGTGGGGCTTCTTTTCTCAAACACCCAAGGTTGTTAAATTTGATACAAGATGAATTATTCCGCAATCTGATGCAGTTTGGCTTGTCTATGAGTCCACTGATTCTCTCTAGGATATGTAGCATTGTTCTCAATCTATATCATCATTTACGTTCTGAACTCAAGCTACAACTTGAGGCCTTTTTTACTTGTGTGATATTGAGGCTTGCACAGAGCAGATATGGCGCTTCCTACCAACAGCAGGAGGTTGCAATGGAGGCCCTTGTCGACTTCTGTAGGCAGAAGGCGTTTATGGTAGAGATCTATGCTAACCTTGACTGTGACATCACGTGCAGCAATGTGTATGAAGAACTAGCTAATTTGTTGTCTAAGAGTGTGTTTCCAGTAAACTGCCCACTCTCCTCAATGCATATTCTTGCTCTGGATGGTTTGATTGCAGTAATTCAGGGAATGGCTGAAAGGATTGGCAATGGATCTCTTGGTCTAGAACAGGCTTCGGTAAATCTTGAAGAATACACTCCATTTTGGATGGTCAAGTGCGACAACTATAGTGATCCGAATCACTGGGTTCCCTTTGTCCGCCAAAGGAAATATATCAAGAGAAGATTGATGATTGGTGCTGATCACTTTAATCGGGACCCAAAGAAAGGGTTAGAGTTTCTTCAAGGAACGCACTTATTGCCGGAGAAACTTGACCCTCAAAGTGTGGCTTGCTTTTTCAGGTATACTGCTGGATTAGATAAGAATCTCGTTGGGGACTTTCTGGGAAACCATGATGAATTTTGTGTTCAGGTTCTGCATGAATTTGCTGGGACTTTTGATTTCCAAGAAATGAATTTGGATACTGCATTGCGGCTCTTTTTAGAGACTTTCAGGCTGCCTGGAGAGTCACAAAAGATACAGAGGGTGCTTGAGGCGTTCTCTGAGAGATACTATGAGCAATCACCACAAACTTTAGTTAACAAGGATGCTGCTCTTTTGCTTTCATATTCACTTATAATGCTCAACACAGATCAGCATAATGTACAGGTGAAGAAAAAGATGACTGAAGAGGATTTTATTCGAAATAATCGACACATCAACGGAGGTAGTGATCTTCCTCGAGAATTTCTGTCGGTATTGTATCACTCTATCTGCAAAAATGAGATTCGCACTACTCCTGAGCAGAGCGTGGGTTTGCCTGAAATGACTCCTAGCCGTTGGATTGATCTAATGCACAAATCCAAGAAGACAGCACCCTACATTGTGGCAGATTCGAGAGCCTTCCTTGACCATGACATGTTTGCTATAATTTCAGGTCCTACCATTGCTGCTATCTCAGTAGTATTTTATCATGCAGAACATGAAGATATCTACCAGACTTGTATTGATGGTTTCTTAGCTGTTGCTAAGATTTCAGCATGCCGCCATCTCAAGGATGTGCTTGATGATCTGGTCATTTCTCTTTGCAAGTTCACCACCTTGTTGAATCCATCATCTGCTGAGGAGCCTGTTCTAGCATTTGGTGATGACTCAAAAGCCAGAATGGCAACAGTGACTGTTTTCACCATTGCAAATAGATACGGTGACTACATCGGCACAGGCTGGAGAAACATACTAGATTGTATATTAAGATTGCACAAGCTCGGTCTTCTTCCAGCTCGTGTGGCCAGTGATGCTGCAGAAGACTTGGAGTTGCCTGTTGAGCCTGGTCATGGAAAGCCGCTTACCAATTCAATATCGTCAGTATATTTGGCATCCATGGGTACTCCTAGAAGATCCTCTGGGCTAATGGGCCGGTTCAGTCAGCTATTATCCCTTGAGACAGAGGAGCCTAGGTCACAGCCCACCGAACAACAACTCGCTGCTCATCAACGCACCCTTCAAACAATTCAGAAGTGCCACATCGATAGCATTTTCACGGAGAGCAAGTTTCTGCAAGCTGAATCCTTATTGCAGCTTGCACGGGCGCTTATCTGGGCTGCAGGTAGACCACAGAAGGGAACAGTCTCCGCTGAGGATGAAGATACTGCAGTGTTCTGCCTCGAGTTACTGATCGCAATTACTTTGAACAACCGAGATAGGATTGTGCTCCTCTGGCAGGGTGTCTATGAACACATTGCTAATATCGTGCAATCTACAGTGATGCCCTGTGCCTTGGTGGAAAAGGCTGTTTTTGGGCTGCTACGAATTTGCCAACGGTTACTGCCCTATAAAGAGAACTTGGCTGATGAACTTCTAAGGTCACTGCAGTTGGTGCTGAAGCTTGATGCTCGCGTTGCTGATGCCTACTGCGAACAAATCACCCAGGAAGTCAGTCGGCTAGTCAAAGATAATGCCATTCATATCCGATCACAAATGGGCTGGCGCACAATTACATCCCTTCTTTCTGTTACAGCTCGGCATCCGGATGCTTCTGAAGCAGGATTCGACGCATTAGTATCCATCATGTGTGAGGGTGCTCATATCTCGCCTGCAAATTTTATTGTGTGCGTAGATACAGCTAGACAGTTTGCTGAGTCTCGTGTTGGACAGGCAGATCGCTCTGTTCGTGCCTTGGACCTTATAACTGGGTCTGTGGCTTGTTTGGTGCGGTGGGCCAACGAGAATGAGGGTTCGGATATTGGAGAGATGTGGCTGAGACTCGTGCAGGCATTAAGAAAAGTATGTCTCGATCAGCGAGAAGAAGTTCGGAATCATGCGCTGTCATCATTGCAGAAGTGCTTGACTGGCGTGAATGAAATCCACCTTCCCCCGAGCCTCTGGCTGCAGTGTTTTGACCTGGTCATATTCACAATGCTTGATGACTTGCTTGAAATTGCACAGGGGCAATCTCAGAAGGACTACCGCAACATGGAAGGCACACTAGTGCTAGCGATGAAGCTTCTGTCCAAAGTGTTCTTGCAGTTGCTCCATGAACTCTCTCAGTTGACTACATTCTGCAAACTATGGCTTGGTGTGCTTGGCCGGATGGAAAAATATACAAAGGTGAAGATCCGAGGGAAGAAGAATGAGAAGCTGCAGGAGCTTGTACCCGAGCTCCTTAAAAATGTGTTGCTTATAATGAAGACGAGGGGAGTGCTTGTGCAGCGGAGTGCTTTAGGTGGCGATAGCTTATGGGAACTCACTTGGTTACATGTGAAGAATATTGCTCCATCTTTGCAATCTGAAGTGTTCCCCAGTGAAGGCTCAGAGCAGAATTATCCGGGTGAAGATGAGGGAATCCGAGTTTCTGATGGAACCGTTTCTGCTCCCGATGAAACCTCTCCTAACTAAAAGAAGCGCTGTCTACAGGGTGTTTTACTACATGCAACACCATTAGAAGAACTGACCTTGGAAGGTAAAAAGAAAATGTCGGCTCCATTTTCCTTCTCAGACAAACAATAGATCATTGTTGTGCTACCGCGTTCATCATGCATCAATGGAAGGATTTTACCATTTGCGTGAAAAAGATGAAAATATTATGGCATTCTTGATTTTACAGCCTCTATATAGGTAATTATATCCGGAGAAATTGTGAGTCAGTCTAACAATTCACTTTGCTAATTTGTAAGGGAGGCACGATAAGCCTCTATCTGTACCAAAAAAAGTGAATTCCTCTCCAGAATTGTACTGCTTTTTTCCCTTAAAAGATGTGACAAGATTTTACACTGACTGAGCTACCAAACGCAACCCCCCTCCTACGATAGAGTTGGGTAGAAGCACCTCAAAATATTGGCCAAATGAAGTACTTATTAGAAAATATGAGATAATTGTGGCTGAAGGAAAAAAAGGGAAAAAAAAAAATCCTTGTGAAAACTTGGAGTGAGATGGTGAAAAATAAGTTTAAATTACTTTTATTTTTGAATGATATTACACTAAATCAAATGAAATTACAATATTGGATTTCTATGTCCGACCTCTCTTAATATAACTTAAGACTTGGTTGTTATTTTATTGTACTGCCATCTTAATAGTTGTACAGATATGCAGCTTGGAGGCCTTTTCTTCTCTAATATTGAAGTGCTGGTTCACTAAGGACTTCACAAGCTACTGCCAAAGGAGTCAAATTTCTAGACTGACAGGCAGGCTTCCCAGGGCCGGGTAAGTGATCTTCTCTCAAAGGTTAACTCTAAGTCTGCAATATTGTTTTCCATTAACAGCATTCATTAATCCCTGCATAATGTTTGTGTTTTTCTTTTTCTTTTTTTTGGGGGGGGGTGGTTTGGTTGAATGGAATAAATACTAGAAGTTAAAATAACTAGTTGTAGGTGTTGGTGGCCGCAGAGACCCCACAGCCATATGTCGATGTCAGTAATTCTCTTCTGGCGCCGGCAAGCTCACGATGTTGCTGGCCACGCAGCCTTCTGGCATCCCTTGCCAGTGCTGGTCACACAGCCTTGCTGGTCTGGCAACCCCAACTGCGCAGGCCACTCTCACCTTCTGCAGGCGAGGATCACCCAATCTTTGGGGCTGACAAGCACCCCTGCTGGCACCACCCACCTGCCCGCCACTTCTACTGACCATTACATGGAACACGTGGAGGGGCGACTGATGGGCCGGCCGTGGACGAGCAGTGACTACAGGTGGCCTAGGGTGGGGGCGAGTTGGGATGATGATTAATATTCACATTTGATGAAAAATAAAATTATCTTTTTCATGGAGTTAGTCTCATTTTTCCGGTAATATTTATTTTTAAAATTATTTTTTAAGGAAATGTGATAATGAGAAGAAGGTGTCATCTTATTCGTTCCGGTAAACATGCGGTAGGTGGCCTATCCACTAGGCCCAGTGGACGACGACCTGGACTCATCTCTAAATAGCCACGTAGGGAGGGAAAGCATGCGTTACGATGCAATGGGTATTATTTATTGTTTAAGAATAATTATTTAAATATATTTTGAAATTTTTTTTAATATTTAGATTATGTATTCAATGAATATTAATATTTTAAAAAAATAAAAAAATAATTATATTTTAATGGTATTTATATGATAAAATATTAATTTTGAGATATTTATGGGTTTATCAGTTGCTACTAATTTTAATTCTGATTTATGTCTGTCCATGCAAATATATATATATATATATTAATTTGTTTTAGAAAAAAATCATTGGATGATATAATAAATAGAATTCAACATTGATGGGGTAGGTAAAAATATACTGAATTTTTTTTTTAATTATCTTTAAATATTACTTAATTGATATAGATAGTCCCCATAAATAATCTAATATGTCATATAAATTATAGTGAATGTTGAAATTTAAAATAATAATTTAGACTATCTAATTTAAATGTCCTGAATTTACCCATTTCACCAACCCACCATCGCAGGAAGGTATCGAAGGTCAAATGATAGAGAGAGGGATGACTGTTATTACTCTTTAATTAATTAAATTTTTATTATTTTAATGGTTATGATTAAATAATAATAAATAAATTATGTGATTAAAAGAATTTATTTAAAACACAATAAAATTTATTTTTTTATTTTATTATTTAATAGTTAGATAATAAAAATTAATTAATTAATGAGAGAATCGTAACCACAAAAGCAATGAAAAGAGAGAGTTGAGAGAGAGGAATTGAAAAGAAAGGTTGGTATTGTTTATAGTAAGTTATTGTATTTATTTAATGGATTAATAAATAAATAAATAAATAGTATAAATTTGATTAATTATTTAAATTATTTAATATAACATTAATTAATTAATTTTTTTATTTTAACAGCATTTGCAGAAAAGGTCAAAACCAGGATAATGGATACTTGCATTTCCACTCCCACTACCACGTCAGCCAATCCTCTCTCTCGCTCTCTCTCTCTTCCTCCTCTGTCTTCTCTCTGTTAAATAAATCAATGTCCTGCAGAGATTGAATAAACGGTTAGTCTGGTTCTCGAGATATAGTAGCTTTGAGAGCTGAGCAGTTACATCCGTTGGAAGCTTGTCGAAAGTTCTATCTGTTGGCACTATTTTGATCATTGGGTCTGTCGGAAAGATCATGAGCGAAGGCGGGGATAGCTCGTCGGACAGTTTAGGACGTACAAATTGTTCGTCGCCGGCGAAGAAGACAGGGGATAAGAAAAAGGAGAAGACGAGAGTGAGCAAGACGTTGGCGATTCTGTGGCACGCGCATCAGAAGGACGCCGCAACGGTGAGGAAGCTTCTTGAGGAAGATCCGTCATTGGTTAATACTAGGGATTACGATAATCGGACTGCGCTTCATGTGGCTTCGCTTCATGGTTGGATCGATGTTGCGAACTGCTTGATCGAATTTGGCGCCGACGTCAACGCTCAAGATCGTTGGAAGAATACCGTGATTTTCTCGTCTCTCTTTCTTTCTTTACGTTCTGCGTTTTGCTGGTTTGGATTGAGCTGTGATTGAATGAGGTCGTTAATGCACTTGTAATTTGTTTTCGGGATCTTATCCCTCTTAAAAAAGATTAATTCAACCTTCTCCAATTAGCTCAATAACTGAGATTTTTTTAAGAAAAAAAAAATTCTGAGTTGTCCAATATTAATGGGATGTCAACTAATGCTAATTGAATTTCGATATTTATTGATTAGTATTTGAATTTCATTTCGTTGTTAGTGTTCACAAGAAAGTTGATTAGTATCTCTATTTCTAAAATAAGCGTGAATTTTTTCAACATTTCTTTCTTTTTCTGCTCTTCATTGCTGGGATATGGGTTGCTCCTATATGGGTCCATATCCATTTTGTTGGGGATAACTCCCCAGTGGAAGTCCTTAGGACTTGGACGGAGCACGAATGTGATAGAAGGAATGAATTCAGGTCAACAGAGTTGACCGGAATCTTCTTGACGGTTAACTCTTCCGGTCAATATGTTGACCGTCATAAGTTGTGAGTTGTCTGAATAAGCTGGACGGACTACTTCGAACGGTTAACGGTGTGGTTGACCGGCCAATATGAAACGACGGACAACAGAGTTGACCTGCTGTATTTGGAATATCTGAATAATTGTCATATCCAAAAAGTGTACAGTTGGCTACCCTTTTGGGTGGTTGGTAAAAGTCATTCTCGGGACTCCAAAGGCTGATCGGTCTGCAAGAGCAGGCATGCGCCGCCTGCTGCAGGACAGGGCGTACGCATGCAAGCAGACCTTGAAAGTTGAGCACCAACCACCAAACTGGGCTATGGTGAGGGGTGTATATATATATATATATATATATATGTACACTTTGTATATATAGATAGATAGAGAGACAAGTGCATACTAAGAGAACAAGAAGAAGGAGAAGACACCAAATAAGTTTTGAAAGAGTGTAACAGAGGTGAAAAAGTGAAAAGAAAGAGAGCTGTGAGTGAAAATAAAGTGCGAGAGCTTTTGTTTACTTTTGCTCTGTTGTTACTTTCGCCTCCTGTAATTTTTCTCATATTTAGTGATTCTTTGTAGATTTAGTATCCCGTGATTTTTTCCTTATTTCAGAAGGGTTTTCCATGTAAAATTTGGTGTTCATTTTTCTTTTCTTGCCTCTACTTCACAATGCTTGTGTGTGCTTTATCAGTTGGCCGCCCATTTCGACCAACAGAGGAATTGTTCTGGAAGACTGGTCTGTAGGTTGGCCGTTGTCCGCCAACACATTTAACGTGTCGTTCGATAGCTTGAATAAGGAT
>JAOVVI020010497.1:0-11822 GCA_028571085.2 Nepenthes alata
AGAAACGGGATCGATCAAACCTACCGGCTCAGAATGTATTCCAAGCCATTTAAAAAGAACTAATTAAAGAGTAAACTTGTTGAGTGGGAAGGTTAAGGTGCTGAACTTGCAGATACCCACTTAGCGATAGTGCTTAAAGTGATCAAAATTAAATAAAAGACCACACCGAAATATATATATATAAATGCATTTAACTTTTGAACGAATCTAATTTGTTGCTAATCGTGACAAATTGCCTTTAATGAGTTGGAAATGATGTTTTCAATAGTTGGCAACCCAGTTTATTACTTCGTACGTACACATATAAATTTATAAAGATAAGTGATTAAAACAATTTTATATACTATCACGTATATACTTTCTAGAACTTGAAAAATAAACCAACTACAATGGAAATCAAAATTATAACCTTATTGTTGTTGAGTCTGGTCACTCCCTTGTGGATGATTTCAACAAACTAGTTTGTCATCGAGGCGCATTAACCGGTTAACGGATGTTGATCGGGTTGACCGGCTAGAAGGTGAAGACGGTCAACAAGAAATGTTTACCGGAAGGTGGAGAACGGTCAAATTCTCTTGATAGCTGGAAGGCGGAGGACGGTGAAGTTCTCTGGATGGCAGCTGAAGACGGTCAATAAGAAGAGTTGACTGGAAGGCGGAGGATGGTGAAGTTCTCCAGATAACTGTGAAAGACGGTCAACAGGAGAGTTGACCAGTTGGCTCGTGGAGAACGCGGACGGCCAACGGATTGGCCGTCCGCCAGGTAATCCAGGACAACGCCAGCTCAGCAGATCTTCTGGAGATCGTGATCTCAGACGGTTATGCGGGAGTAATTTTCTCAACAGATCTTCTGGAGCAGTTTTGGACAAAGCATATTCTTATTATTGAAAATGACGGATCGTGCCCTTTTTTCTATATATATGGAATATTGCCTCTGTTGATAGTGGAGATCAGCACAGATGAGAGTGTGAGAGAGCAAAGTATTGTGAGGGAACAAGATAGGAGTGCACCACCAATGAGAATGGGAAGAAAAAAAAAAGAGAGTAAAAGAGTGGAGTGTTTCTCATTTACTCCGGTGAGATTTTTCTTTGTTATTCTCGGGTGTATAGCGGATACTTCATCTTGAAGGTTTGTAGCCTATTTTTATATAGTGGATTTACTGTCGACTCTACTCCCGTGATTTTTTTCTTGGTTCTAGGATTTTCACGTAAATCTGTGTGTGCTTCTTCCTCCTCTTTCCTTTCACTGTTTATCATTCTGTCCGACAAAATCCCAACAAGTAGTATCAGAGAGGCGGTTGAGTCTCTGCTGATACCCAACAGTGGTATTAGAGATGGTTAAGTCTCTGCTGATACCAATAAGTGGTATTAGAGACTAGTTCGTAAATCGTCGGTTGGATGGCGTTGTCGACGAAGAATGAGTCATTCAGTATGAAGCAATTCAATGGGCAAAATAATTTTATCCTTTGGCAAAAAATGGTGAAGAATATTTTGACCCGGGAAGGAACGGTAAAAGCTCTCCGAAAAAAGGAGGATAAGCCAGAGAACCTGACTGAGGACCAGTGGGAGGACAATAAGGATCTTGCCAACATCACTATTAAGTTGTGTTTGCCAGACAACATACTTCAGGAGGTCTTCAGTCTGTCACACCCGGTGGAGGTCTGAAAAAAGCTTGAAAGTCGGTATAAGTCCAAGTCCTTGACAATCAGGCTTCACATTAAGAAGCAGTTATATGGTATGCGGTTGTTGGAAAGAGAGTGCTTCGAGAAGTACTTGGATGAGTTTAACCGGCTGGTGACGCAGATGTCAGTCATTGACGAAGAGATCAAGGAGGAAGACAAAGCGTTGGTTTTGCTGGCATCCTTGCCGGCCTCGTACGATCATATCGTCATGACATTATTGTTCGAGAAGGACACGCTGAAACTGGACGAGGTTGTAGCTTCCCTACTTATGAACGAGTCAAGGCGGAGGGAAAGCGGTGAGACCTCAATCTCTCAGTTAAAACTTCTTATAGCGACCAGCAGTTGAGGATGAGAAAAATCGAGGGAACGAGGCGGAGGTGGCAAAGGGAAAAGGGGCAACAGCCAGAGTAAGCTTGAAGGGAGAAGTTGCTTCCTTTGTAGCAAGAAATGCCACATAAAGAGGAACTGTCCACAAAGAAGGCAGGATAAGGAGGGCAGAAGCGATCGTCAGGAGAAAAGGAATCAGGGTGTTGATCCGAAGACCATTGCTCTCTGTGGAGACCTCCTGGCGGTCCATGCAGGGGAAGCACAGAGTCGGCCATGCCAGGAGACGAGTTGGGTGATGGACAGTGGGGCCTCACACCATGCGACACCGAGGAAGTCCCACTTCACAAGATATACGCCTGTTAGCCACGGAGTGTTGAAGATGGGTAACGGTGGGTCGTCTAAGGTCGTTGACATTGGGGACGTTTGCTTGAGGACAAACAACAGAAATAGGCTCGTACTGGAAGGTGTGAGCCATGCCCCAGATCTGAGGTTGAATGTGATTTCAACCGGGAAGCTGGATGAGAAAGGCTTCAAGACTGCATTTGATAACGGCCAGTGGAAGCTCACCAAAGGCGCCTCTGTGATGGAAAGGGGAAGCAGGACATCAGGGCGATATCTGATGAAGGTCTGCACTGCCAAAGAAAGTACCAAGGTGACCAATCGGGGCATTGGTCAATGTGGCAGGAGAGGACGGCAAAGGTGGAGTGCAAGGAAGAACGACAAGTCCGCGGTGAAAGAGTCGAAAGGGAGTGGGATTGCTCCAAGCTCAGTGAGACGGATGAATGTGTCATTCAGGGTTGCGGAGGTCAACGCCGGGATCCCAGATGAGGGGAAGCTGCCGGAAGGCAGGCGATGACGGTCGCCGGGTAAAGGCGAATGTGCCCCCCCCACAAGGTTGTGAGGGGAAGTTTGTTGGAATATGGTCACTCTCTTGTGGGTGATTTCAACAGGTATTTGATTAGAGAATTGTTTGATGTTGGATGTAAAATAACCAAGATTGATATCTCTTATTTTATTTGATATTTTTTCATTTCTTATTTTTTGAAAAAAGTGTATAAGATATAAACATTTAAAAAATATGTATACTATAACATATTTTTGTTGAATTGAAAAAAAAAGTGATATCAAATTAAGAATAATATCTTACTGTCAATGATACAAATCATATAACTACTAATAGTAATAACTTAGTATGTGTGTGAGATAATGTCAACAATAAATATATTAAATTAAATATCTTAATATCTAAAAATGGTTTGGTGAGAGAAAAAAAATCAAAAGATTGAGAGAAAATGATTGTTGGATGAAAAGAGATTAATAACAATATATATATATTTTTGTCATTTTACAAATAATAATAATAAAAAATTCAATAAAAATATGATATTTGTAAACTTTTAAAAATGTATTATTGCTATTGTAATAATATTTCCGTTTATAATATGATGGGTATAATACCCATGAGCTCAAATGAAGAGACCCAATATGGTTCTAGGCCGTCCGAACAATTAAGGTCAACGGTTCTGAAAATCTGCACAGTCTATTGTATCCGAGTAACTTATTACACCTGAGCAATCTATTAAGTCCAAGCAAGTTTATAAGACCTGGACAGTCCAATTCAGTAAAGCAAATCTAATGGCCTGAAAGATTATTTAACTAATAATAGCAAAACTTAATTGCAACCACTGTGGATAAAAATAACGGTTAAACCGTTCGACCATTAATCGCCTCGTATAATCTATAAATACTTATTCTCTCCATCCAAAAAGGGGAGGAGAATTGGAACAATACCTTGAGTTCTTGTACAAAAACAAACAAGATGCCAAAGAGCGCATAAAACTCTCATCTCTCAAACAAGATACCCAGAGTGCAACTCCTCGGACTAAAACTCAATTTTATTATTTTTTACCTATTTCCTCATACATAATTAGACTACTAATTTGAGTGTCAGAGGATATATTAGGGAGCGAGTCCCACCAATTTTTTGACAATCATTTGTGTTTGCAAATTATTTGATTTAGAAGTTTACGGAACCTGAAAACATCAAGTGACCGACCGACACAAGCTTTCATCTGTACAAATAATGAGATCCTCGGACACAACATAACAAAATAAGTCTTTAACTATCAAGAGAAGTAATTATAAAAAGTGTTCATAATAATCCAATTAAATAGATACTTAATCTCCTTGCCTTAGTAGGAGAGACCAATTTTTCTTAATTTTCTTGGTTAATATTGTTTTAATTCTTTGATTTATTTTCATCCCCTATCTTATAAAGTCAACCTTAGAGTCGTACAAGTAATTTTAAATATGTTTGTATATTCCTTATTTATTGACATCCATATACTACTACCTAACTTCAATTCAATATCCAACTTTAACTAAGTTTTTAAAGTGATATCTTGTAAATGATTCAAAAAATGATAGTTATGTATTCATGTTACGCAGAATAATTAAATTATTTTTAAATATATTATATATGATTTTATTTTATATGATATGTAAGCCTATTTTTAATATTTAAAATCATAAATATCAAGGCATACTATGATAATTTTATTATAAAGATAATAGTCAAATTTAAACTATTAAAGAGACCATGATGAGTAAAACTAGTAGTAAAGTTAAGCAAACTAGGGAACACATGTTATAAAAAAAAATAGGCTTTCGGTTGTCACATCATTCAAGAAAGTTAGGAAGGTATTTTGAAATATTTTTGTTTTAAAATACAATATAAGTTGGTTGGGCCTACATAAGGGGAAAAAAGAATTGAGTCCATAAAAGAGTTGGGCTATACTTATATCGGCCCATTATAGGTAAGCCCATTTGTGGCCTGGGCTGGACCATCTATTGAAATACCCAAATTGTCCTTCGTTTCCAAACCTGAATTCTCCCGTCGTTGCCACTGCAAACTATGCACATCAATGAAGGGCGGAAGAGTTGTGTTCGCGTGCGGGGGAGTGAGGTAGTGATGTGAAGAAGGAAAAATGGCTTCCAAAAACAACTACATATCTTCGTGCTCAGTTTCTTCCCTCTTCCTCTCTTTATCTCTCCTCTGTGCTGTCACCTTCTCTCTCTTTCTTCTCCTCGACTGCCCTCACAACTCACATCCTTCTCCATCGCAGATCCCTCAGACTTCAGATTCCGTCAAAGTCTACATTGCCGATCTTCCCAGATCACTCAATTACGGCCTCTTGGAAAAATACTGGTCTATGGCCCCCGATTCAAGAATAAGCAGCGACCCGGACCACGAAACCGGGTCGACCCATTTGACCAAGAACCTCAAATATCCACCGTACCCGGATAACCCGTTGATCAGGCAGTACAGTGCTGAGTATTGGATCTTGGGTGATCTGATGACCCCCGAAAATCTGCGAACTGGTTCGTCTGCAAATAGGGTTTTTGATGTGAATGAAGCCGACGTGGTTTTCGTTCCGTTTTTCGCGACTTTGAGTGCTGAAATGCAGCTAAGTAAGGATAGAGGAGTGTTTAGGAAGAAAGTAGGGAATGAGGATTATGAGAGACAAAGGGAAGTTGTCGATTTTGTGAGGAACACTGTGGCTTGGAAGCGCTCTGGTGGGCGTGATCATGTGTTTGTTTTAACTGGTATGATGAGAATATCACCTTCCTTTAGAAATTTCAACTTTTTTTGGGTGGTGTTGATAATCTTATGTGGGTTTACTACATGTTATTTTCTTATGTGAGTATTTACTGAATTGTTATTTTTCTGAATGTGTGAGAGGTTTTAGTTTCCTTATGATGGCGATGAATATAATATGAATTCTACTTGATAGTTTAGATTGCTTTACTCCTTTCATCCATACTAGAACATCACTATTGGGCGGCACACTGAAATATCACCTACGTGAAATCGAGAACAAATCTCTATAATGATCAATTTGTGCCACTCTTCTTAATTGAATTCATGAGAAAACAAATATCGCTGATGTCGCCCAATTAAAATCATGCAAGAAGGCCCCTATGTAAACGAGGGAAAATCACGAGACTTTGCAATTGAAATATCTCTACTATATGCAAGTCCGGTTACAATATTCACAAACCACCTTTGGTTTCACAAAAATGTAGGCAAATCGAGTAATGAATAATAAGAGAGCAAATGAGATGAAAACCATCAGTAAAATGTTCTAAAAAATGACTGGTACATGTGGTAGGATGACGAAGATTAGAACACAATTCGAGATCCAAACCGTTGGTAATATCTCCTTCTCCTGTTATCCCTCTCTCCCTCTCAGTTCAGTTCTAAGTGTGTTTAAAAAATGACTCAAAGTATCCCTGAAACTTGGGACACTGTATTTATACCCGCGTGAGCTGCGTGATCTATCATCACGTGGATAATCTGCGGTTAATTACTGGAATTCTTCCAAAACTTGTAGATTAAGCGGCTATCTTGCGGAATTTCTTCCAAATGGTTTTGCTTATGCAAATCATCGTGCAAAACTCTATGCATCCAGAAACTGGGAAGACAATAAGTATATATGATGAGCATGGGATTCACAAAGGAGTGACTCATCCAAACAAGGGGAGGTGTGACAAGGAACTTGTTGACCTGATATCAAGTGTACATATAAGATATGTGCTTTGCTGATTGTCCTAATAGGTATTTAATTTTGTGGGATTTATTGCATTGGATGCATTAGATTGATAGCATCAATTGTAGCTTTATTGAATTGGAGTTTCATTAAAGTAGTCAAGAATAAACATATTCTCATGAAACTACAGCACTGAGGTCCTTCCATATTGTTTACTTCCAAGGATGAAGAAGTTTGTGGAAGTTTTGCTGCTCAGCCAAAGAACTCTTTTGGCCACACAGTGTTCTGCTGATTTGTTGCAATGGGATTAATAGGACATTATAGTTTTTGCATATAAAATATCTGAAATGTAACACATGAATCCTTTTGACATTTATCCATGTCATATTTTTTTGTTCATTCGTGACTTGTTCTTTACTTCAGCTTCATGAAAATGAGAATCTACACAATGACATGATAAATTTGATGCCCTGAAAAGTTATTAAAGGACAACAGAAAAACAAAAGGACTGCATGCTTTTACAACTTGTAATGAGTGTGTGAATTCTCAGGTTATGTTATATCTTGAGGCATTATTTGGCAGACCCTGTTGCAATGTGGCATGTCAAGGATGAGATAGCCCCAGCAATACTCCTTGTAGTAGATTTTGGTGGATGGTATAGGCTTGACTCAAAGTCATCCAATGGTAACTCGCCAGCAAGGATCCAGCACACTCAAGTGTCATTGCTTAAGGATGTGATTGTGCCGTACACCCATCTACTCCCTAGATTGTACTTATCAGAAAACCAGCGGCGCCAGACCCTTCTCTACTTCAAAGGGGCTAAACATAGGAATCGAGTAAGTATATGCCATATCATTGCAGCAAAGTCCTAGATCATGTTGAATTGTTTCTTATATAGAAGTGGCTAGCTGATGAATCTTTTTCTTCTTCATTGGGACAACTAAGATTTAGTAGCTGAAGCATGAAGCTCAGCTATGCATGGAGTTCAGTGAAGATTCGGACGATTTTTAGTTCTATTGCACATGGTTTTATATCGTATTATAAAAGTGATCATTTACACATCTTGAAATAGGGACCACCAGGTCCAATGATTATAACTCCATTGTTGTGCGTGTTGAGTTTTAGGTCATTTTCTTATTAGCTCCACATCCATTGGACATTGTCATTTGGTTGTTCACTCAGTGTTGATGTAAGGATTTGCTCGAATTAAAAATTTTAGTGGCACTGGAGACTATCACATGATGGGCTCATGTGTTAGCTTGAATAGAACACGGATCCTTGATGTGCGCTTGAAGCGTACATGTGCATAAAAAGTAGAGGTGTTTACTCTTAATTTGTGCCTGAATGTGCACGTGCTTAGCTTGCTAGAGGAGTCACGCACGATGGTTGAATGTGTGCCAACATGCGTATAAAATGTCCTGTTTTGATTTTTAGGGTAGTTTTGAGAGCCATTTTTTTATAGGGAACCCCACACGAAGAGAGAAAATGGAGAAAAGAGAAGGGTTAGATTTAGGCACCCGTTTGATATCCGATTTGAGTTCTATCATTTGCCAAATTTGGGTATGTTATTTTAGATTCAGTTGTAGAAATATTATCGATTGGTTGCTTATTTTCTTATTGTATTTTCTTTTTCAATTGCTAGTTGTGTTGGGATTATTATTAACTATTTCTTTACACCAACTGTGGTTGTGAAAGGAATGCTCGGAATGGTTATTTGTAACCAATTCTTATTGTAGTGGAGATTATTTGGACGTAGTGTCCCATTGTTTTTTCTTAGTTGAGAAGGGTTTTCATATAAAATTATTTGTGCTTTTGTATTTGGTTGCATGTATTGATTTTGTTCTTTGTGTTCAATTGGCTGAGAAGGGTGGCTGATGGTGTCGGGGGATTCAGATTCCATCGTGTGAATTACAACACTGCCAGGATTAGTAATTCAGACAAAAAAAAAAAATTACAGATTGGAAAGGCTTCATTCCCTTGTCTAAGGTGCATTTTGAGCCTTGAGGAGAGCCAAAGTAGTCGGGGATTCCCTATGTAACTTGCATCCGAAGTTGGTTCTATGTAATTTGCAAAAAAAGATCAGACCTGTACAACAAGGCAAAACAAAGATGCATTTTTATTACAAATTGTCAAAAAGCATTTATTCCTATTATATTGCATTCAAAGGTGACATGGCATCGCTCGATTTCTTGTTCTGCATGTTGATATGTTGCTTATGACTTCCATTTACCAGTCTCCTTGGGCAGCTTCCATTATTGGCTTAAAATCTGTTCCACCTCCATCTCTGCTCTAGTATTCATAGCTAGTCCAAAAACAACTGTTCTGTCGAAAGGTTCTTTTGTTGTCGGCTCTTCTGTAAACTTCTTCAAATATGTGATACTGCAATTTTGAATTTGAATAGAGCTGTCTTGTTTTTCTATTGTGCCACAATGGCTCTAAAAGGGGTGAGTCTTGACACAATAATAATAATGTTCTTCAATTATGAATTAAAAGCTAGGAAACATACTATCTTGGGGCTAAAGTTCATTGCCTGATGCTTATCGGCCACCAAAACTTTCCTGACATGCCCCGACATGTGTCCAAATTTCTCCGACATGTTTGGACATGTTTAAGACACGCGTAAGACGTGTTTTAGTTTGGAATTTTTGCTTATATTTTATATCTTTTGACAATTATAAAGTGTAAAGTGATAAAATTAAAATTTGGATGTTTCTAAATATATAAAATTTGCTATATTAAGTTTTGTTTTAATTTATTAAGTTATATTATTATTATTATTCTATTAGAATAGCTTGTTGAAGATGTTATAGTTAACTCATTTATATTGGTTCAATTACGTACTTTTTAATGAAATTTTTTTGGTGAAGAAATAAGAAATACACATATTTATTAATAATTTAATATAAAATAGTGTTATTCATCATATTAGGAAAATAATAAATTATAATTTTAGTTAACTTATCTCCACCGTGTCGTATATTTATTTCAAGAAAAATAGTATGTCCTCTTATTGATGTTGCGTGTATCCGTATCCCGTGTCTATGTCCATACCTTGTAGATTTGAAGTAATTGGTTTATACAAAGGGAATAACCTTTTTATAATACAGTGTGAGTTTGTATATATTTGATCGTTTCTAAATTCAAGATGCAAGAGTTTCGAGCACTGGCCATCTCTTTTGTACTAAATTAGGCACTCTTTGCAAAAATACAAGGTGGGCCACGGGACCAAGTTAACTGCACTTAGGCCCTCCACATCTCTTTTATACTCACCTATTTCGATATTTTCTTGTAATATAAGTGTGCGATGATCAGCTACAGAATTTGCCTTCAGCCATCGTTGAGAAAGTATCATTATTGGACTCTCTGTCGTCGTTCTCCTTGCAATTTGTGACACTCGGTGCAAATTTTACAACAGGGAGGCATAATTCGAGAAAAATTATGGGACTTGCTAGTAAATGAGCCCGGAGTTATAATGGAGGAAGGATTCCCAAATGTTACCGGAAAGGAGCAATCGATAAGAGGGATGAGGACATCAGAGTTCTGTTTGCATCCTGCCGGAGATACCCCAACTTCATGCCGACTCTTCGATGCCATTCAAAGCCTATGCATACCTGTCATCGTCAGTGACCACATTGAGCTACCATTTGAAGGGACGATTGATTATTCGGAGTTCTCAGTTTTTGTTGCAGTTGCCGATGCTCTTCAACCAAAGTGGCTTGTAAATCATCTTAAGAGCTTCTCGAGAAAGCAGAGAGACAAATTTCGTCAAAATATGGCTCAGGTTCAGCCCATTTTTGAGTATGACAATGGCTATGCAGGTGGAATCGGCCCGGTTCTGCTGGATGGTGCGGTGAATCACATATGGAAGAAGGTTTCTGAGAAACTGCCCATGATTAAGGAAGCTACAGTTCGTGATCGGAGGAAACCGCCTGGTGTTTTGATCCCTCTTCGCTGCCAGTGTACCTGAGTTTCATCTCTGCCTTTTGAGGTAGGCATTGTCTCTGCACTTTTCTCGACATTCTTTTGCTCGTGTAATTGATGATGGATAATTCATTCATTCAGTTATATATTTATCAAAATTTATCATACGCAGTTCATACAAAATGAAAGCATTAAATTCCATCAGCTGAGCGACTTTAGCATTTTTACATATGAATCTGCTTTTAGAATTCAACTCAATTTAGTATAACAATATCTAAAAATAGAAGTAATTTTGAATTATTTTTTATTACTGTTCTCTGTTCTTACTTGCAACTCATCTCTCTTCACATATACTTCATTTGACTCATGTGTTTAGTGTCCAAATTGCTTTAAATGTCTTTTACTATTTATGTTTTTTATGTGTTCAACTTCTAAATATTTACATTATCTCTTACGTATAATTTTTGTACATATTGTTTGATCATTCGGCATTCTGATCTAGAAAGCACAGTGAGTCTATAAACTGTTTTATAAGATTTTTTTTTAATTTTTAGAGATATATTTCGATCATAAAATATTCTCATTACATTTAATCATCTAATCAACTTATATTAATTCTGTGTCCTGAGTCATTAATCCCTCAATTTGATTGAATAATAGATCCAACCATGCACAATTCATCTTGAAAAATATTTCTGAGAACAGAGTCATCGTTTGATTGGTAGATTAACATAGGATCTGAATTAGCCCAGAGCAGACGGATTTGTGGGAGATCAATCTCTCATAGAGACGAGAGACTTGTTCTCCATATCTTAGCCGTTCATTTTTAAATGGATGATTATGATTTGATCATTTTCAAAAAAGCTAAAAAATTAGTTATTTAAATTAATTATATCATAGTTATCTATTTAAAAATAGACGATTAAAATTTTGAGAACAAGCCTCTTCATCCCTCTTGATCCGGAGCAGGCAGTTTGAAGTGTAATTCCAGACACCCATTTTGATGTGGCGTCCCTTCTGCGGATCTATTTTTGTGTTAATCTGTTAGTATGAATAAATGAATGAGACATTGTCGCTAAAAGGTATATGGGAGGTGTTTCCAAAATACTTCTCATGTGGAAAAACTGCAAAAAGCCGTCAACAACAAAAGTGAAGAATGGAAGAAACCGGAACATCTCAACTTGTAATCGGACAGGCATCGGAGGCTTCTTTCTTCCTCCCTTGAATGAACACACTCCATTGATCGTTGCCATCTCGTAACACAACTTTCTGGTGCCAGTTCTGAAGATGCAGGTAGATGCACTAGATGGCTGCAGGTGCCCGGCAACTGTCCATTAAACCAGC
>JAOVVI020010499.1:0-13056 GCA_028571085.2 Nepenthes alata
TAAAAGTCTGGTGAATAACTTTGCCAATTGATTTTTAGTAGATAGATTTCTTAGAGCAATAACCCAAGACTCAACTAAATCATGAATGAAAAGATGCCTGATATTTGTGTTTGGTGCATTAGTGTAGATAGAATTTTTAGAAATACTAATAGCGCTTGTATTGTCATTGTAAATAACTATTGTTTGCTACTCAACCCTTTTATCGATAAGCATATGCTTCATCCAAAGTAATTGAGTACAATTACTACTAGTTACAATTTATTCAGCTTCTACAATTGATAGTAAAATGCTATTTTGTTTTTTGCTCATCCACGAGACAAGGTCCATACTTGTATAGAAACATATCCTAGAGATACTCTTTCAATCATCAACATTTTTTGGCATGGTCAACAATAGAATAGCCTATAAGTTCAAGGTTAGATTCCCGAGAGCACTAGATGTTGTACTATGTAGTGCATTTAACATATCTGATGAAGCTCTTTATGATGCAAAGATTCAATTCCTTAGGATCGGCCTGAAATCTAGTACAAATACTCATATCAATAAATTATTACGTCTACTCATAGTCAAATATAAAAGGCTACTTATCATACTCCTATGCAGCATTTGGTCAACTCTTTTGACATATGAATTATGGCCTAGCTTGACCTAGTTCCTAGAGGTGTTCTACTATATTTTTTATTGTCTAGGCCAAACTTTTTGGTAGGATCTTTCATGTACTTTTACTCAGAGATAAAGAATTTATCATTCAATTGTTTCACATGCATTCTAAAAAGGAAATTTAATTCACCAAGCATGCTCATTTTAAATTTAATATTCATGTAATTAACAAACTCATGTGTTAGGGATTTAGTGGAAGAACCAAAATTAATATCATTAATATACACTTGAGCAATTAGTAAGAGTCCATTAAAGACTTTGATGAGTAGACTTTTATCCACATTCTTTCGAGTGAAACCATGATCAATCAGGTAAGACATGAGTCTATTATACCAAACTGTAAGAGCTTATTTCATCTGATACAAAACCTTTTTCAACTTATAAACATGGTTTGGGTATTTAAGATCAATAAATCCCTTACGTTATTTAGTAAACATTTCTTAGAAAATATCATTCAAGAAAGTATTGTTGACATTCATTTGATACAACATAAACACAAGAGAGCAAGTTACGGAGAGGAGAATATGAATGGACTCTCTGCAAGCAACTAGAGCAAATGTCTCTTTAAAACTAGTACCCTCAACTTGAGTAAATCCATTAACAACTTGACGAGGTTTTTTCTTGTGTTATTCTAGTTTTATTGATTTTATTTTTAAAAATCTAGTTAGTTCCAATTATATTAGTACCTTTAGGTCTAGGAACTAACACCTAAACCTCATTTCTCACTAATTGGTTCTACTCTTTATGCATGGCATTAACCCAATATTCATCAAGAAATGCTTTCTCAACTTTTTTGGGTTCTACTTGTGAAACATAACTAGTAAAAGCAATTCGTCCAATGCTCTCCTTTGCAACCTTATCCCTTAGGCAAGATCACCAGTGATAAAATCTTTTGGATGATTCAATTTAACTGTAGAAGATTGTTTGTTTCCTTCGCACACCTCAATTTCAATCCTTTCAATGTTTCTACAATTAGATTCACTCATATTCTCATTAGACTCAACACCTTCACTATTAAACTCTCCCATAATTTGATCATCTCTAGTTTGGTCATCCACTATTATGTAAATGTATTCTAAGACAATTGAGTACAAAGATTATAGACTCTAAATATATGGTTAATTTGAGGGCATCCTAGAAAAATGTTCTCGTCACTTTTTCCATCAAATTTTCTTAGGTTCTCCCAATCTTGAAGAATATGGCAAGTGTTTCCAAATACATGAATGTATTCAATGGCTAGCGTTTTTTCTTTCCACAATTTGTAGGGAGTTTTGATTGAGAGAGGCCTAAGATCGACCTAGTTGAAAATATTGCAAGTAGTGTTTATAACCGCACCCTAAAAATGAATAGACACTTTTTTGCTTAGTATAATTGCTCTAGCCGTTTCTTGAAGAACATGATTTTTCTTTTCAATAACCTCATTTTGTTTTGGTGTAATGAGTGCTAAAAATTCACGCTTGGTCCCTTCATCGTTACAGAAGTTTTTAAAACTTGAGTTTTTAAACTTTTTTCCATGATTGCTCCTAATTCTCTCTATGCAACAATTTTTTTTTTCATTTTGAATTTTATTGAATTTCCATTGGGTAATTTTAATGTATTAGATTTTTCATGTAACAATGCTATCCAAGAGAATGACTAAAGTCATCTACTATGACTAAAATGTAACATTTACCTCCTAAACTCTCAATCTTGGATGGCTCCATCAAAGGGCATCTTGGTTATTCGTCACTTTTTTATGCATTGTCTTAGTCTACTTTCCTAACAAACAAGCTCCACACACAATTTTTCCGATGCATTTGATTTTCATAAGGTTATCAATAATCTCTATGTCAAAGTTCTACTTCATCGATATACATTTAATGGCATCCTAGATTAGACTTAGAAGAGACATCATAATAATTACTAGAGGTTCTCAAACCTTCCATGACCATCCATTTGCATTTGAGATGGTGCATTTATCAATCACAAATTTAACTTCAAATCCTCACCACAAAATTGTCTTATGCTTAGTAGAATGGCCTTGAGGCCTTCAACATAAAGCACCTTTTAAAAAACAGGAAGACTTAAAATTTTCACAGTTTCATTTTTTAAGATTGGTATTGCAACACTATCTCCAAAAATAACCACACCTATATTGCATTTTCATGAGACAAAAAAAAAGAGATTTGTTGCCACACACATCATGGGAACATCCACCGTAAAGTTACTACATATTTAAATTTTTGGCTTTCAATGCAATTTGGGTGATTCTACAAGTTAGCCTATGATTTTTAACAATGTCACTTTTTTTAACCCAGATTTGTTTGCATGAATTGAGTTTTTGATTCAGGTTGGTTAATGTCACACTCAATTGTTTAATTTGATTTACAAGACTCCAAACATAATTGTGGTAACATATGGTTTTTCGGTTCAAATTAGGTAGCAATTTGGTGAATGTGCCCCTTTTGCCACAAGCATAACATGTTGGAAAAATCGATAGGACAAATTTGATTTTGGTTGAGCCTTGTTTGGTAGCACATCGTGGGTAGTCTTACGAAACACATTTGTTTTTTCCTTCTCAAATTTTCTTGCATAAGAGACACGAGTTGCCATGCTTCCCTTTTCT
Organism: Nepenthes alata; assembly: GCA_028571085.2. Taxonomy (NCBI): domain Eukaryota; kingdom Viridiplantae; phylum Streptophyta; class Magnoliopsida; order Caryophyllales; family Nepenthaceae; genus Nepenthes; species Nepenthes alata. The sequence goes on from JAOVVI020010499.1 coordinate 3,266, forward strand.
GTTCATTTTGCAGGAATAAAGATTGGGCTGGTTATTTTATTTGTGACCTTTCCATGCCTATTAAATCCCATACCTTCCTTATTTTCAGTAGCTTTCCCAATCCTAATATGTGGTCATGTTTATTGGTGCTACTTGTAAAGGTTGCAAGGTGAATATGAAAATTTTCAATATCATTCTCAAGAGTTTTCATCTTTTCGTTTAATGATTTCTCAAACTCCTCAGAATCTTACTGGTTTCTCATTGTTTTATTGAGTTCTTCAGTGACTTGTTCTAATCTCATTCTTCACTTCACTCAATTTTTTGTTCACGGCTTTGTTCACTTTTTTCAATTTTAAGCTTTCCTTAAATATTTTTGCATAAGCTTTCTACAGTCCACAATCAATTTTTTTATCCATGTCAATCTCCTGATAATCTCTCAAGTGAAAGTCATTAATTTCATTTTCATAGGATTCATTTGTTGTTGTGACGGAACGGGTTATAATCCACCAATAACCTTCCGTCAATAATCATGCATACATATAGCCGGGTTAAACAACTCGGCACAAAGGACAAATAATAATACGTGGACTTAAAATTTTATTATTCGCGTGCACAGGATCGCAAAACGGTCAGACAACTTAAGTCAGCCTAAAGTAGATCGGTCACAACTTGGCCGTCCGAGGTGCCGTGTTGGTTGGCTAAAAACGCATGAGATGCCACTAGGAACCAAAAATTATTCAGATATAAAAACTTAGCGGAAGCATTTAATTGTTCTTTCATTTACACAACAAAAACATTTTACAAAATCTCCAGAATAACTCAAAAATATATCAAGGTCGGTCATGCACTGCTACAACAATCCCGATCAGCCTTTCTGCCTGACTAGGCTGTCCGACTTTACTCTTTCTCGTCTGGTATAAATTTCTGATAGTCTGAGGGTGAGAAAGACAGTAAGGAGTGTGCGATAACTCAGTAAGGTACAGTTAAATAAAAACATGCATAAATATATCAGTGAATGATGTTAAAAGAACTGACATGAAAGCATTTTGCACACAGAAGTATAAACATGGAACAAGGACATTGTCATGTGAACTGGTTTTTCAAAACAGGTGTAGTTTTAAAATCTAAATATATTTAAGGTCTGCAACTATTCGACCATTCAAACTGGCTAAATTTTAGGCCTACACCTACTTGGCCGTCACATACGAAAATTGGCTACATTAAGATTTGTAACTACTCGACCATTCAAACTGGCTATATTTTAGACTTACAGCTATTTAGTAGTCACATATCAAAACTGGCTATATTTAAGGTTTGCACTTACTTGACCATCAAAACTAGCTACATTTTAGGCCTAGAGTTACCCGGCCGTAAAATCTATTTTCAAATGTCCGAAGTGCTTAAAAGCATGCAGTCTTACTTTACAAATGGCGAACAACATGCAACCTGTGAGATTTTGGTTTAAGAATATAATAATTATGAGGTAATTAACATAATATTAATCAATATTAAGTCTATTGTATGTAAACAAATAAGTATCGAAAGTAAAAATTGAGGAAAAAATTGGTTGCTATCACTGAAGTTCTGTTCAGCAGCACTGCACCAGCTGTGAGCTCGAGCACAAAAAGGTAGTGGCGCAGTGCTCGCTGCGCGGCCTAGGCAGTGAGGTCGTGTTCATTGCACGCTCGCCTGTTGCTCAAGCGAGCACCCGACGATTTTAAATACGCAACCTACTTCATGTTTTCTAATTTCCCATGAACCCAAAACCCTTGGAGAGAGAGAGAGAGCGCATAACTAGAGAGAGGAAGGAGGAGGTCGAGGCCGTAGAGTCTTATTCCGAGTTCGAGCTAGTTAAAGAAAATGTAGAGTGCGTCGAGGCAATTGTTCTCATTCTCACTATTTGTTCTCCATCGATTTTTATTCATTTTTCATCGGATATTTTCATCTCAATACCGACCCAAACCATGAAAAACATGTTACCTATGCTTAGTGATCAAGAAATATATAGTTTATTGTTCGAATCGCGCTCGAATTCGTTCAGTTTGGTGTCACCAGACCCTAGCCCGTAGCTTGTTTGGATCCTCCCATTTCCTCTTCGATTAAATGTCAAAATGACCATAAAATATGAATTATCAAGTCCTAATTATGCATATATTTCGGTCAAACGTCCGATTTCACAAGAATCGACACATTCGCGGCGTTCGAAAGCATTAAATGTGTACTGTTACTGTTCATCCAAAAATAAATAGAACATTTGCATGCTTCCACCTTCGAATTATGTTAAATTTATCACGAAATATGAACCACCACATCCCAATTATACATATATCGACCGGATGTTCGATCTCACGAGAATCGATCCGTTCGCAACGTACGAATGCTCTAAATGCCCCCTGGCACTATTCACCCGAGGTTAATGTGTAAATTAGCATGCTTTCACCTCATTTGACTGCTATGATATTCATATCTAATTGATTAAATGTAAATATAAGTTTCGAAATAAGTGTTTGTGCACCGTTTGCGATGGAATTGGCTCCAGAGGACCCCGAAGCGATATTGGCTCATCAGAGGTAAGAATTCCAATATCTCTCTTGAACCTAAATTGAATCGTTAAAGGGATTAAGTCCCACAAAAAGATGAGAATCGAGCAAGTAAATAGAGAAAAATTCATAAAGTACAATATGATGAAATTGATCTCTCATATGGAGATATGTAATGGGAATATGATTTCCTAATTGGAAATGTAAATGGCAAATGGTGGATCCTCGCTCAAAAGATTAAGGAATCCTAAAACTAGAACCATGGATATGTTCATTGGGTAGTATTCTCTGGCTTGCCACGTCCATAGGTGGAACCCAAGGGATACTTCGGCCTCGGATTCTGGCTGCTCATGGGAGCCAGCGGTGTTCGTGGTACACCTTAAGATACTACTGTGAAAGAATAAGGATTGCCCTGGTCCCCGAGGATATGGGGAGAATTGTTATGGTCGAGTGCTGCAAGCCTAAAATATAGCCTATAGCCGAGTGCTGCAGACCTAAAATGTAGTCGATGACCGACTGCTGTAGGCCTAAAATATAGTCGTGTTCTTTAGAATGTGTAGCGAACACATTCTTTTTCTCGTTCTCTCACATCATTGGCTAATATGATCTATTAGCCCTGATCTACAAAGATAAATGAAAATAATAAAAATGAATAAAATATAACTTGTGTAAACATATGTCCCAGGTGATCCCAGATTCCCCCTTTTCTCTCATATTTTATTTTTATTGAAATTATATATTTTTCCCATTCATTTATCATTTTTACTGTTTATCTGCCCATTTGATAATGATATATGATTTTACTTGCTGAGCTGTATGCTCACTCTTACTGTTTCTCCTTCCAGATGAGAGCTTTAAGCTGGCACCTAATTAGTTAGAGTAAGGAGAGGGACTTGCTTGAGGAGATTAGTTGGATATCGAAGGCTTAAAGATTTGGACATGTCTAATGTAATGGAACGTAAATAGTTGAGTTAGATTAATATGGTTTATTATTATCTTATGGTTATTGTTCTACTTCCGCAAGTTTCTGGATCTATTCTACTTCCGTAATAATATTGAATAGTTTAGATTTTATTTAGTCATAGATGGCATCTCTTTAGATCCAATACGGTAGTTTAAAATACTGTATTGGAGCCATGGATGATATGACAATTGTGGTCATGTGTTTTGTATTGTAGGGCAAAGGGTTAAATTTGGATAATTGTATGCTTGTACAGGTTTATTCTAAACATGTTATATTTTTAGTTTTCGTCCAGTTGTAGAGAAAATTCTATCAAATTGTTTACAGAATCCATAATATTAAATTATGGATATTATTTATGTGTTTATTGACAGAGGTTATTTAAGAAAAAATAATTTGGTTTGTCACAGTTGGTATCAGAGACAATAGATACCTTAGACTTAATTTAAATCGTATGCAGAAGTTTAGGTTAGATTAAGATTGATCAAATAAATGGATGAAGGTGTAGGACGATTAAGCTAATCTGGGTAGTTTTGGTTACCCCAATCCCAATAACTTAGGCTAGCATTAAGTTAGGAATGATGGTTTAGTTCGATTGTCTACCTTATAAGGTCCTAATTAGTGTCTGAAGTGTGACCTAACTCGTATTGTATCGCCTTCAGATAGGATATTAGTAGCCTCTATGTCTCCAAGATAATGGTTTACTTAGGGTAGTGGATGATTGTGAGGTCGAGAGGAGCTGTAAGGAGGCACCTTGAGGTTTTAATTTCATTAGTGCCAACTTAGTACTTAAATTGATCAGTGTCGATTCGAGACCTAGGTTAATTAGTTTTGGTTCAAAGTTCAGGCTTGATATGGTCTAATTGAAGTCCTTATGCTAGTAATTTGCTAAAAAGGGTTGCCTGATCAATTTAGCAAGCATGATAAATACAGTGGAATCAGTGGCTCGAGGTTAATATAACTGGAGTTAATTTCGAGCATATCAAGTCTTAGGAGGATAATTCATAATTGACTTGGGAATGTGGAAGTGCCTAACTTTTGGGAGGCTCAAATCCTATAAAGGTTGAGATATGGGTCCTAAGAATCAAGATGGTGACAAAGGTAACCCAGTATTTGGGAGGATAAAAACATATATCAAGATGGATGTTCATGGATGAATTATGGATAAATGTCTTCCCGAAGAGATTTTGGGAGTATGATCTAAGTCGTAGGTAGCTTGGTCGCCGGAATAAGGATTGTTCGTATCCTCCGGCCGGACAGTGAAGAAGCCTAATGCCTTGGATTGGAGTTTTGGTGGTGATGGCGCATAAGAAAAATATGTTGATTACCGTGATTGAAGGGGAGATTTCTCAATTTTGATGTCACGTTACCTATATCGTTTGAGATCTTGAATATATAATTTTGTGATTCCTAAGCTTATTTATTAAATTAAGGATCTAGGCTTAATACAAGTGGTATCGAGGTTTGTGACATTTTCTTTGGTTCGTAGATACAATTGGTTGGGCTGAATTAATTTACTTTGAGGCATCAAGTTTTAATATGATTTTAATGGTAGTTTGGTGGGTGAACTGCTTTGTTAGCGTGGATTGGACTGGCAAAGATATAACATCCTGTAGCTGGATTGTGGGATTTTAAACATAAGTTTGAATTGATCAAGGTATCAAAAGATTAGTGTCATCTTTCCTGCAAATAATTTAATGAGGATCTGCACTAAGTCCAATTTGTATATACAACCACATCTATAGCTCATTTTATGGTCACTGAGAGGTTTCGACCACGTGAATATTTGAGGATGCTATCAGAAGGAAGATTATACTAATTTATCTTTTGATCGGTAGTTCGATGTTGGGTTAAAATCGATACCTATCGTTGAAGATTCTATGCAGAGTCGGAAAAGTATCAGTTTTGCATCGTTGTGGAATACTCTAGAACCTATGAGGTAAATAGGACAGACCAATAACGTTGTTCATGGATTTTGAAAATGAGGTTGCCTAGGAGATTAATGATTAGATGAGCGGACATTGTGAATGAATAGGTGAATTACTTGGTCTATTACAAAGGCTTGATGGTTTCTAAGATTAATTTGTGTCCATAGCGTGTTAATTGTGGATTAATGGGGGTTGTAGCCCTGGTGGTATTTAGGATAAGGATATGGCAGCTATGAAGTTTGGAAACGCCGTTTAGGTGTTGTAGGTTCGTTGGCGTTTCATGAAATTTTATGGGTTGAATCTTTCAGCCATATTTGGATCCATGATGAGATGACTTCATTGATGAATTCAAAAGAACGTGGGGTGTATGAACTATGTTTGAGGATTATGTAATAGATTGTGAATGGCTGTTAATCCGTATGCCCCCTTGAGAAAGGAATGCGAATTTAGTTAGAGGAAATGCCTTGTTAAGCATGTGGCTCTTTGGTAGCATGAGTTTGAAATCCATAAGACTTTAAGTGGTGGCTAATTGGGAAGACCGATTAGTGTTGTAGAAGCATATGGTCATCTTGGATCTAACGGAAGTTATTAAGTGATCTGACAAGTATTTCTCGATAACTACAATGTTAGTGAGACGCTTGTTTTAGAAGAGATTTGTAATTATTAGAACAAAAGATAAAAAGGTAATTTTTGGGAAATAAAAAGGGTTAATTGACGTTCATGTCATTTGGATTGACCCCTGATGGGTCAATAAGTTATCGTATAATGTAATGCTTTTGAGAAAAGTTAGGATTATGTTACTCTCACATCATGATAGGTGGCTACCCTCGGATTATGTGGGAAAGAAGTTCATAATTAGAGTTACTCTATGTATAGGTCGGAATTAGCAATTGAAACCTCCGCTTTGAGAACTTATGGGTATTGTCTTTGGAGATAGCCATTAACTAAAATTTTAAAAGTTAGAATAGTTGTATCATAAAGGAAAGATATTCATATGATATTGCATGTGGATAAATTTATTTAAAGATTGGAAAGATGAACCTCGGTGCCTTTTAAAGAAAGCAGACATCAATGCTGACAATTGATACTGGGAATCTTTAGATTTAATATGTCTTCGAAGCTTCGTAACAGATGTCAAAGGTAAATCGCGAGTAGGTCCAAATACTTGGGTGATAGGATGTCATATTTTTAAATTGGGAGACAATATCGTATTCAAAGTATTGGAGCTATGAATCAATGAAATATGGAGTCCTTATGGTTTTGTTTAAGGACAATTAGAGCGACCCACTTATCGTAATCATAGAAGACGTATTCGGATTGGATCAGTTGGCTCATTAGTATGCCAACGGGGTCTTGAGGTTTCTTAGTGATTGGATTCTGAGGTTACGGGGGGATGATTTAAAGTTATGTCGAATCTTTGGGTGATCGTTATGATTGTAACTTTTAATGTGGCTGAGGTTTGAGGATTGTGGGATTCATCTTCGTGGTATGGCTATCCTAGGATTGTTTTAATCATAGTTGTCGTATATTCGGGGTGTTTAATATGGGCTATGTATTTTGGGGGATATGTCGGTTTGTCGACTTACCAAGAAAATAGCGAGAATATAAAATTTTTTACCTTTAAAGTTTGATTGTGATTTAAGGTTTAGATCGAAACCTTAGTCAAACTTGATCAGAGAATTTTGGGACGTCAAGCTGTATTTGATATGGTGGTGAAATCTCAATGGAATGATTTATAATTTGATAATTAATCATAGTAGCACAGTTGAAGCGTTATGAGCCCATGGCTCAGAGATTTTAGAATGAGGTTGAGGTTCCATGTGATCAAGTCCTTTTCGAGGCTTAGAATGAACTGAAATGGAAGTTCATTGGTTCACTTGAAGTATCAAATCAAATCGGAGGAATGGCCTACATTATTTTGGGTCGCTTTTGGAATTCTGGGGATTGTTATGAAGTCTCCCTGGTATCGATGGCCTAGGAAATCAGTAAGTGTTTGGGTTAATCGGTTTTGGAGATTAGGAATTCATCTTGCGATAAGGGCCCCCTAGGATAAGTCATTTGATCAAGGATATGACGTAGGATCATGAAGAATGAATCCTTAAAGGATTTTCCCCAATTGTAAATATTAAGGTTTGTCAAATTTTGAGGATAAACTTTTTATAATTGGGGGAGAGTTGTGAGGTTTTGAGTTAAGAACATAATAATTATGAGGTAATTAATATAATAATAATCAATATTAGGTCTATTTTATGCGAAAAAATAAGAATCGAAGGTAAAAATTGTGGGGAAAACTAGCTGCTATCATAGAATTGCTGCCCAGCAGCACTATTCCCGCTATGAGCTCGAGCGCAGGCTCGAGCTCAAAAAGGTAGTGGCGTAGTGCTCGCTGCACGCTCACTGCGAGCTCGAGTGCGGCCCAAGCAATGAGGACGCGCTCGCTGCACGCTTGCCTAGCGTTCGAACGCTAGACGATTTTAAATACGTGACACGTTTCACATTTTCTCATTTCCCACGAACCCAAAACCCTTGGAGAGAGAGAGTGCCGAACTAGAGAGAATGAGGAGATCGAGGCCGTGGAGTCCAATTCTGAGTTTAAGCTAGTTGGAGAAAACGTAGAACGCGTCGAGGTAAGTGTTCTCATACTCATTATTTGCTTTTTTTATTTTTATTCATTCTCCATTGGAAATCATCGTTCCGATACCCATCCAAAATGTGAAAAATGTATAGCCCATGATTTATGTTCCATGAATTTGCAATTATTTGTTCAATTTGTTGTCCAAATTGTTCGATTTGGTATCGTCAAACCCTAACCCACGTCCAAATTCGGGTTCACTATTTTCCGCTTCAAATTATGTGATTTTGACCTCAAAATGTGAATCAACACGTACCAAATATATACACTTATCGACCGGGCATCGAATTTCACAAGAATCGACCCGTTTGTGGTGTCCGAATACTCTAAAACGCCACTATTACTGGTCACCGGAGGTATAATGGAAAGTTTACATACTTTTACCCTATTTAATTGTTATAAGAAGTATACCTAACTGATTATATTTTAATGTAAGCCTGAAAATAGGAATTTGTGCATCGATTGCAATGAAATGGGCTCCGGAGGACCCCAATGTGGTATTGGCTCATCGGTGGTAAGGAATTCCAATTCCTCTCATGAATTTTGATAATCATGCATATAATTGGATCGTGAAAATGCTTAAGATCCAAAGAAAGATGAGAATCGCACAAGTAATCAGAAGAAAGTCCACAATGTGATATGTGAATGATGGAACCTCCCAAATGGCTGGAGATATGGTAAATTGGATATGGTGGACATTCCCTAAAATGAAAATGGAAAAGGGATATTGAAACTAGGACCATGGACTTATGTTCATTGGGTTGCATTCGCTAACTTGCCACGTCAATCTCGGTAGAAACCCAAAGAATACTTTGGCCGTGTATTCTGATCACTTGTGTGAGCGAGTGATGTCCGTGACACGCCTTAGGATACTATTGTGGAAGAACGAGGAGTTTCCCTGGTATCCCGGGGAAATGGGGCCTTTATCGGGCCCGTCTACAGGCATGATATGTAGATGACCCCTGGTTGGGTCTTAGAATAAGCCCTCACTGTCATAGATAATGCGGAGTATCATGATCCTTTCCTCGTTCTCTCGTATCGCTACTAGTACGACCTACTAACCCTGATCTGCAAAAATTAATAAAAATAATAAAAGTGGTAAAAACGCATCTAATGTTAATAGACAAACTATGTGATCCCAAAGGTCCCCTTCCTATCATGCTCCTTTTTAATTGAAATAATATGATTTCCCCCATCCCATCATTGTCTCTACTATTTATCCGTCTTTTGTTAGTGGCGTATGTTTACACTTGCTGGGCGATATGCTCACCCTTGTTGTCTCACTTTTCAAATGACAATACTTTGATGCCCGACGAGAGCGAGTAAGCTATAGGGACGAGTTAGGCGACCTAATTTCTTGTGCAGAGCTCGAGGATTTAGTTTTTTTATACATGACACAAGAATTTGTATTTTATTTTCAGAATCTTAAACATATATCATGTTATGTATGTATATGCGGATGGATGGATGATTTTGGTTTCTTGTGTATTATGGTTGTCATGCTTCCGCAAGTTAAAAATTTGTCGTCATAATTGGGTTCTTTTAGTTGGCATCTTTTTTTGAGCTGGCGTCGTACCTGAGCTATGACGTCGGTGCCACTGTAGGAGTTGTGGTTGCTATGAGATCCTATGTGAAAAAGCACGTTTCGGTGCTCACGTGTTTCGACCCCGTTAAAAGTATAGCGGAAGCAATAAAATCAATTAATTAAATATCCGATACACGTAAGGGATATTTAACTCTAGATGTATAAG
>JAOVVI020010501.1:0-13054 GCA_028571085.2 Nepenthes alata
GAGAAAATATAAGAGATTATTTGTATTTGTGTAGAATTTTTCCTTCATTTTGCACGAACCATTGTAAGAAATCAGTGGTGATATTTTATGACTTGTTTTAGTATATTATAGTGGTAATCGATATTCAAATCTATCATTCGTGAGGTGAAAGCAGCGTTTGGCCCTGTCTATGGGGTTTTATGTATGAAGGTCCACTTACGGGTTTTAAAAAGTAGCATAAGGCCTTTTGTTGTATGGAAACATACATAACTTGAGTTTCGATTATTTGCTCATTGTGTCGATGTGGCCCTACTGATCTTTGGTCCATTAGAATTAGTATAACGCGAGCATGTTTTTCATAGTGCATTGTAGATTAAGAATTGAAAAAAGGAATTTGAAACTTTTGCGTGAATGTTAAAGAAATTGATGACCTTGTATTTCAATTTTGATTCGTTGTTCTTTCTAAGATATTTTAATGTAAATTGTATGTTTAATTATGAAAAATTTATGATCCTTATGAAACAACTGGCGCACTCTTATTTTTATTTTTGCTAACCTCCTTCAGATTAGCAAGTTCGGATACACTTGTAGGTGGAGGAAGTTGGTGGAAAGGCTATTGAAGGAGATAGAATTAGAAGTCGGAAAAATTTTTGAGATTGCATTTTGCCTCAAAACAGTAGCTTTGGGGTGTTTGTGTTATTCCAGTTAATGGTTGTGTATTATATCTAAAAGTTTATGATGTTTTTGTTAGTGATGTAGTTAGACTCTAGTTATTGTTTCAGTAATTTAGTCGAGTCGTGATTTTTGAGTAGTCTGATACTAATAAGATGTTTGTCCTTACGAATTGTTTTGGATCAGATTATTGTTGGTAATTGTAACCACTTGATGGCGTGATATTTTGGATCATATGATGTGATTCATGACTTTAATTCGGATCATTTGTTGACACGTGATAGTAGGGTTGCGCCCGATGTCGATGTTTTGGGATGTTTGGACTTTTGGCAGCTTTATTTCGAGCTTTGAGTTTTGAAATGGATCACTATAATAATATGATTAATTAAAATAAGAAGAAATAATTTTGTTACGGATTCGGGATTGGGACTCGACAATATAAATGCTAGGTAGTGACAGTACTGATGATTGAAATATGAGGGTAAACAAAGTCTAATTGCCCATAAAATTTGAGATGTGAACCAATTTAAATATTAGAATCCTTTCCTCTCATGGATTGATGATTGAGTAACATCTGTGCCATAAGGCCTCAATGCCTCTCAATAGAGAGTGCCATCCATTATTTGAGTATATGAGAATACAACACTAATTTTCAAGAATTTGTAGAATAATTATAGGCATAGGATAATTATAGACATACTATATGAGAATACAACACTAATTTTCAAGAATTTGTAGAATAATTATAGGCATAGGATAATTATAGACATACATAGAATGAGTGTCAATCGAGTAATTCAAGCTAAATCATATTTATAGCAATTACAATAAATGTGGTTAGTGAATATTCCATGACATTAACCCTTTAAATTGATGTAGGCCCTTCAAGGAATATCAATTTACTACAAGAAATTGATGGCACTATCGGACTATGTTTTTAGTAAGCTCATTATCGATATGAAGACTTGTGGAAACATGCCGAAGAGTAATGATATGAGTATTCATAAGTTACCTAATATAATGACGATTTAGCTCAATAGACTTATTCATTCATATTAATTTGGATTAGTAGCAATCTGAATAGTATTGTTATTGTCTGTGCAAGTAACATATGATATTTTAGACTTAGTGCAAGATTTAAAAAAAACTATCATGCCTTTTACTCTTCTATGTTATGAGTTTCAGAGAAATACACTATCTAGTAATGGAATGACTATTATTTGGACACCTAGATCTATCTGTGTTAATAAATGCAACAAGGCAAATTTGCTATTTAGTAGGAAAGAATAATCCATTGCCGGAGGATCTTTTTTAGATATTGATTTTATGACATACAATTTAATAATTATGCCGTGGAGAGTGTATAAACTAACCTATTGCACTGCCCCGAAAATATTAGGGCATGTAATAGTCAAGTAGTCCAAACTCCTGACTGTCAATACAGATTAGGGTCATGAAGAAGATCACTCTCCTTTATCAATACTTTACATTAACCTCCAAAGGAGTATCAATTGAAGACAAATCTTTACGGTTAGCTAAAGTAATTAAATTCTAGGCATATTTTTTTTGTTGATTTAAGAATATACCAGAAGAATTAGTATGGAGCTCCAATCCTAAAAAAATACGTAAGAGGACCAATGTCTTTTGTCTAAAATGTTGCTTGTAGATTGCTCTTGAGTCAGCTAATCAACCTAAGATCTAGTCTAGTGATGACAGTTTCATGGACATAAACAAAGCAACAATACTAGTGGGTTTCTTACATAAAAAGAGAGGAGTAATATTGGGTTTGTCTAAATAAGAAGCAAAGCAAAGTTAGTCGAAACTTGTTTCAAACCATAAAGAGACTTGGTCAATCTATACGCACTAGACGAGAGAGAGGAGATAAAGCCAGGTGGAGGTTTCATGTAAATATTCTCCTCAAGATCCCCATAAAGAAATGCATCTTGGCATTCTCTTGGAGTGGCTAACCTTGAGAAGCAATAATGAAAATTGTGGTTCGCACTATACTCATTTTAGCAATTGGAGCAAATTTATCCTCATTGTCTACCCTATACTATTTCTTGTTACCTTGAGCAACCAACCGAGCCTTATAATAACCTAAGTTTCTATATGAGTAGAGTTTAAGAGGGTAAAACCTATTTACAACTAATAGCTCTAGCATCAGATGGGCATTAAACATTGTCCCAATATGGGTTTTAGAAGTGGTTTAAGTTCTTCATCTATTGTTTTCCTCAAATACTCATCTTTAACATCCTCGTAATAACATGGTGGAATTAGAATTAATGTCAAAGTGGCATTATGAGATGAATCATAAAAATTATATAGATCAAAAGGACGAACGATTCTTGTAGATTGTTTAGGAACACCTCTGGGAGGAAATCAAGACCTGGTGAAATTGTTGCAACACCCTTTGATTCGCAAGCTCTAAAGGTTATGCAAGAGTAGTTGTATCTGCGAATGTAGAGGCTCATCAATAGGCATCATAGGTGTTCATGTGGCATACACCCATCCAGGTTTGAAATGCTTACGAGAAAGGTTTAGGGTTACAAAGGTAAGAAGAATATTAAGTTTAGGGGATGATATAACGTGTAGTGAAGAGGTGTTGATCTTCAAAGAATAGATCATTACAAGAAATGCGAAACTATGAGAACGTAAATCATAGTAGCCATTGACATATTTTCATAAAGGCTCTTGCCTTTGAATCAAGTGTACCGCCCTTTATTTAGAAAACAACAAAAATATTAAAAGAAAAATATCGCTTAGATTCTTAGGGGTTGCTAATTTTTAAATAAATTTGCTAACAAGAAATTGTTGATGTTAAGTCGTGGCTTTGATAAGCGCATCGATGATATGAAAATTGTTTGAAACATGCGACAGATTAATGACACGAGTATTCATGACTTCACGAATATATTGGTAATTGATCTCAGTATGCTTAGCTCTTTTATGATGAATAGGGTTCGTAGAATTTGAATGGCTCTGGTATTATCAGTAGTGTTGTTAAAGGCATAGGGCACATTAATGTGCAAATGATTTTTGGGACTCAGGCGTAAGTTGCAAGGCATAGTCACATTCCTGATAAAAGTAAGGTGCCAATTTATGATATATATATATATGTATATATATATATATATATATAAAGAAGCGAGAATCAAAAATTACAATGGAAACAATCTTCTAAGTTTAAACCCCTTTGCGTGTATTTTTCATAACATTTGATTGTGCACACGACAACCATCACGAGGTAGACAAACATCAATTTTGTTATCAATTAATTGGCCTGTTGAGATAGAACTAGTAGAAGGTCCTGGTGCTATGAAAATATGTTTGACAAATGATTTAATATCACGATAGTCTTGATAGGTAAATGACTTCTATTAGCAATCTAAGTATGCCAAGTGCCATGATACTTGTGAATATTTCTTTGTACTTTGGGTAAACTTGTTATATGATTTGATGCACCAGAATCGATGTGCCAATATTAAGGTGGTGAAGTAGCATGGTAGGAGTAAGAGGATAAAATAGAAGAGAAAATGATATGTCGGACGATGGTAGGAGTAAGAGGAGCTTGTCACGAAGGAGTGGTCATGGATGCCTCTCGGGCAATAGGAGTGGTGACAGTTGGTTGATAGGCATTAGATGGTTTGTTCTAAGGCCATGTAGAACATTCCTTAATATTATTCCAAGTTCCTAACACTTGTAGTAAGATTTCTTTGCACAGTTGCAAGCAATATGATCACAAACCTTGTAGTTGAAACATTAAACTTATGTTCGATTTCCTACCCTTCTATTTCCTTTGAGCATTGTATGTAACCGTGTCAGCATTAGATCGCATTGTGTCTTGCTAAAACGTGGCTTGTGTGTGAAGGCATTCTTGCTCAAATAATTCTAAGATAAATATCCATATTGGAGAACAATCCCAAGTTGCTTAATTGGAATGAATAACTTCAAATTTTGAACTCAATTCCACAAAAACAAATATCCAAGTCTCGAGAAGGGTTGAGTTTTTAAATTTTAATGAAAAAATTCAAATTTAGGAGGCAACTTCATTAAACTCCTAAAATTTATGCAACTACCCAAATTCAGATATACACATAAATAAAGGTCCTTAAACATATATAACAAATAAATGCAATCATACATTAACCATATTAAAAAATTAGACATTATATGTAGGCACTCGCACCACTTCCATTAATCTGACATTCATTTAGTTCTGAAAAGCATATTATAGAAAAAATTGATCAGTTTGCTACACAATTTCCTAAGTTTTTAAAACTCCAATAGGTTCATTTGTCCTACAGATTATCATTTTTCATCATTTAAGTGTTTATTCAAGTACTCAAACTCTAATTATAAACATATTTAAAATTTAAAGTATTTCCCTTATCTGTCACTTCCAGATATAAGCCTTGGATTCTATTTTCATTGAATGTTTTATTAAAATAACATTGTCATCGTTCTTTTATAATGTCTTCTTTTATTAACATACCATTATCTTCACATTTAATAGATATAATATTACTGAGGTCTTACTCCTTTCTTGAGCCTTTGTCAGTTTTATATATGTTTTTCTCTTTTTTTGGTTATTAACTTAGCATGTAACTCATTGTAAGCTCTAAATTTAGCTTCACATATTGTTAGATTTTTTGCCTTCTTGATTTTTAAATTTTCATTAATCCTATATTATTCTTCTTCATTGGTAATTGGAGATCCTAACCATACCACGAACTTTTCGTAGGACTAATGTTTCCTCTTCTAGATTCTCTTGAGGCTTCCTTTGCTACAATCTTATTACAATTAGCCTTCCTCCTGAAGATTCTCGCACTTCTTTGCTATATCCTTTATATAATTAGCCTTATTACTCTAGATAATACTTGCATCTGTGTTGCCGTCTATTGCCTAAATATCTTCTTAATGTATTGTCTATAAATTTTATTAGATTTTTTCTCCATCCAGGTTCCACCATCTAGTTCTATTACACTTGGATGTTATAATTTCTATTTCCATCTTTTAATCCTTACATCTAATACCAATAATATATTTTGTGTAGTTAGGATGCCCCAGGATTGATGTTACATCTCATAACAAAGCATCTTCGACATTCCATTAGGCTGTAGGACTTGGGTCATTTCCATCAATGTGACCCATAGGTCCTTTCAAGTGACAAATGATTCAGTTGAAATTTCTGGGTAGAATAATTTATTCCGGTAAAATTTACCCTAAAATCAGAATTTCTTGGAAACATTTTGACTAAACCAACCAAACAAAGCCTTATGTCACTATAAAGGAAAATAAAATCAACTTAAACCAAATGGAGTTTTATATTGAGCAAAAAGAGGTTAAACTAGGCCTTGCTTCAGCAACACAGGAAGCCAAAGTGCTCATTAATGTTGAATTTATGGCAACAAAGAAAATCAGGTTGATCGAGGGAGAATGAGAAAAACTAACCGAGAGAAGATGAAAATTGGGATTGGAAGAGGAGAATCCACAGATCACCTTTTCTAGAGAAGAAAATCCAAAAAGCGCCGACTGATTGACTTAAACCAAACGGAGCTTTTTTTTCAGCAAAAAAGAGGCCAAACTAGGCCTTGCTTCAGCAACACAGGAAGCCAAAGTGCTCATTTGTCTTGAATTTATGGCAACAAAGGAAATCAGGTTGATTGCGGGAGACTGAGAAAAACTAACCAAGAGAAGTTGAAAATTGGGATTGGAAGAGGAGAATCCACAGATCTCCTTGTCCAGAGAAGAAAAATCACAGATCTACAATCAATAATCCACAAACCGTCACACAGGAATCAACCTGCTAGAGCTGTGAAAGCAGAAACCCCCAAATGCACTTGCCAATGAGAGAAGAGATTTGCAGAACCTGTCCAAATACTCCTCTGACTTTTAGAGTGAACTTCAGAGAGCTTGTTGATCACCCAGAGAGCACCAGGACAATCTCCTGAAAAACACTCTGAATAGATTAAATTTGAAACCTTCTAGGCTGTTGACCGAGAAAAGAGATGAAATTAACGAATTCCTAAACCTCAAGAGGTAACAAAAGATGATTGAATTTCAATCTGTCTCTGACACCCTGAGAAATTCTGTAAAGCCCCAATGCCTCACAGTTGAGAGTGCCTGCTGTGATGTGAGTTACAATAATAATACCATGCTGATTTCTGGGATTTACAGAGGCGTTAGATAATTACAGACATAATTACAACTATTACCAATTAACTAATTAAGGCTAAATCCTATTTGTAGTTACTAAAATATATATGGGTAATCCACTAACAGCCAGTTGTTTGGGTAGTCTATGTTATGGGTATCATTCTGCTAGCTTGTCCTGGAGAGAGATTGTAATTTTGTACATGGGTTGTATCCCCATGGTGGGGACTGGGGATATTGGGCCGATAGTATTTTCTCTTACCAATCAAATGACATAGGTGAACGTATCTTAAGTTTGAATTTATCTTTATTCTTTAAATTTATTCATTCTGAAGTATTTACTAAACCAAACATCGGCGTTGTTTTCAGATAATCTGCACTTGGTATGATGCATTGAAGGAATGACATTTTTTGTTTTTTAGTCAACAAGTAAACAAGCAAGTTGTTTGACGATGATGTGTTCTAGCTGCTAAAGTTCAGAAGCACACGTCATATTGTACAGCACTTCCTGCTTTCACTTCAAGGATTTAGATGAATGAAACCACGAGCAGCATAGAAACAGAGGAAGTTCAATGCTCTAATACTTTTACATATTCAGGCAGTTCAGAAAGGGAATTTACTGGTCCTCGATGCTTCCACAGATTGTAATTTGTACATGCCACATGCCAATCAAATTGGCAGTAGTTGAAACTATTTATATGCAATATTAATATTTAATTATCAACTTTATGTCATTTACTTTTATAATGTATTAGTTTATTAATACATTCTTTTTTGATAAAAATACCTCGAATAAAAAAAAATATATAATTGTAGACTCATGATTAGATTATGTTCACGAACTCTAATAGCATATGCTTTTGGATCCATCATTTTTGCAATGTTATGTGCCAGAACTAATGTTGCTCCTGCACTAGGTGACACAAGCAGATACCAATTTGATCTAGGTGAAGGTCATTGCAAGGTAGTAAAATCTATCCTAGAGTACTATTGAAGAGGTAAAGATATCTGCCTAGGATATTGAGGAGTGGAATTGAAAGTTGAGGTTTCACAGATTCAAGCATTCAATCTGACCCTAATGATAATAAGTCCATGTCAGGATATGTTTCCATATTAAACAGAGGTGCAGTGACTTGGAAGAGCTTCAAACACAACACCACTACAAATTTGATTACATAGGATGAAGAGATTGTAGTAATGAAGTTGCAAAGTTTAGGTTTGGATATAAAAGTTCATCAGTATTTTGGTGGTGGTTCCGCGCATTGAAAGTCAAATAGCATTGTGTTTTGACAATAATGGAGTTGTTGCTTTAGCTAATGAACCGAGCTCTAAATAACAGACCATACGTATTCTTTGGTTGTTTCACATCTTCAAAGAGATTTTAGTAGAGGAATGTAGAAAAAAGTACAAAACCTTCTTTGGCAACATAGCAAAGCCTTTAACTAAACCTTTGAGTCACCAATAATTTATTCTCCAATTAAAGAAGATGAATATCAAATACCATGTTGATTGGCTTCAGTGCTAGTGGGTGATTGTTAGTAGCATTCCTTGTATGCCAATCACATGGGGTGTATATTGAAAACGATGTGTATACAATACCAACTTTATTATATGACTACTACTATTAGATTTATATAAATATACTATTATTGGGTTGCCATCTTTCATACCCAAAAGATTGTTGATGGCATGGGTTGATGGTACGGTTGTATTGGATGATAACACTTGTGGACAGGTTCATTTGACTATTGGTTATTGACTTCATATCATCTTAGTGGTCATAGCATACTGCTAGGTACTATTCTACTCATGATTAGAAGCCTTTGACTAGTCATGTCTAATCGTAGAGGAAGTTGAAAAGGGTCGCTTTAACCCTGATTAAAATGTGTCTAATCTGTTGAATGCATTTTGACATTTTGTTGTACTGCAAATTTGATAATAGACCTTTAGGGTCACAAAAGTTATAGTTTTTTTACCTATTCATATCATGGAGAATATGCGATAAAAGGTTATTCACGAAACTGGCTTATGAAGCCCATTTAGAATGTAGAGGTTCATGGTAGTGAGGAATTGTTAAGTTAGATTTGCTTCAGGCTTTTTGTGGAGTCTTTTATGAAAAGGTGATCGGAATTGTAAGTTGGACTTGTATTTGACTTTTGTGGATTCTTTTCTATAGAGGTGATTGGACTCATAAGTTGGACTTCAGTCCTTTTATGAAGAGATGATTATAAGATAATGAGATTTAGAATTTAGTCTAGTGCCAAATCCTGGTTACACTTGGTGGGCCTGTTAGAATGCTCCAATTTTATGACACCTTTCCTCTATCTCCACATCATCTCTGTCACTCTCTTTGTTTCCCTCATTCATTCTCCATTTTCTATGAAATGCCACCTTCTCCCATTTTCTAGTATGTGTGTGAGATGCAATTGTATAGTTATGAGAATGTATTATAACTAGTTTGGACACCTGGGAAACCATACACGCACTGATTAATCATAGTCATCTGATATGTTGCTTCATCATCAATTCGATGAATTTAAGAACTACTTATTTGTGCATATCTATCTACATGTCGAGGTGTGTAAAAGGTTAGTTCTTTGTTTTGTGATATTTCATTTGCTAATCTAACTGAATTAAAAGGTGATCTTGGATGGGGATATTGGAAAATTTTATTTTCTGCTGTATTTTGGTGCTATATGTCCCAACAGCCACCTCTGTAGAGATTGCTCCTCTTTAGCTCCTTGACCTTGGTGTGTTGAGTGGAGCTTCTGTGGACTGCTCTGAACATCAAGGCACAAGATTATAACTTTTCTTATGTTGCTTATATTCTTTGTTGTAGCAGGTCCTAAATTTTATGTGGCTTAAGTTTCTTCTAATTTGGCGCTACTTCCGATTTTGGTCACTGGTATGTTCGTTGTTTGCATAGTTTCTTCATCCATCTGTTTCTTATCTATGCAGCTCATGTTCCTTGTGTACTAACTTGAAATAACCTTTATGTTCAGATTCTTTAGTGTTTTTGTATTAGAGTCCCAACTCTTCCTGAATTGTGGTTATTGATTGAAATTATGCTATCTTAGATTAACGGGATCGAGTCCCCCGAGAACATGCCAAAGTGCATCAACAATTGCTACAACATGGCAAACTTTTGGAAAAACTGGCATGCTTCCTTCAACAAATGGCTTGTGAGGTGCGCTTTGGTTATTTTTTCTTGGAGATGCCCAGCAGTTAGTTATAACAAAGAAATGCAGGTGTGTAATTTGATGTGTTACTCAGGTACATGTACATCCCTCTTGGGGGTTCAAAAACAAAGCTACTAAATGTGTGGATCATATTCTCATTCGTTGCAGTGTGGCATGATCTAGAGTGGTAGTAGCCTCTTCATCATTTTCTCATTTTAGTCTTTATTATTATACAGAAGCACAAAATCTTCAGCGTTTATTTCTAATCCTAGAACATCTTTTCCTTTGGCTTCAGGAAGCTTCTCTCTTGGGCATGGTTGACATGTTTTTTCTTCATCCCAGAAATATTGTTAAAATCAGCTGCTAGTGCTTTTCAGGTTGTGATGTATTTATTTGTTTGCAGCTTGTTGTTTACAAAGCATTCAAAATCGAACACAAAGTACTGCATTATAGCTCACAACCTTTGGAAATGTATATTGCATCTGCCTTTTGTCATTTCTGTTCTTTTTCTTTTTTTGGGGTGGGGGTGGGGATGAAAAATATTGTGTTTAAAAACTGAATGCCTCCCGTTGTGAGGATTCCTTGCTTTTATATACAAAATGTACAGTCTTAACATTCTCATAATATCCGGAATTCCTTGCCTGAATATATCTCCCCTTGCTCATAATTAGGTCACAACCTCTGATTTCCTAATATATTGCTTGTCCCTATTAGAGATATACAATGTTCTACTAATATGCCCCCTCAAATTGATGTAGGATGATCAAGAAGTATCAATTTGCCGATAAGAAATTAATAATGTTGGCAAGTCATAGCTTCAATAACATATCAATTATTTGAAAATCAGTAAAACATATGGTAGAGAAATCACACGGGTATCTCCAACTTCCCAAATATAATAATAATCAACTTCAGTGTGCTTGGTTCATTCATGATGAACTGAATTAACCACAATCTGAATGGCACTAGTATTGTCTGCATTGAGAGGAATTGAGTTAGACAAAGAAAATCCAAGCTTTGCGATGAGATCTCAAAGCCACACAATATTTGAGCACGTTGTAGACATGTCTGGATGCTTTGGTTCAGTAGAGGATTTGGAAACCCAATCTTGCTTATTAATCTTCCAAGATATCCAGGAGTCGCCAAGCAAGATTCACAAACCCATTATAGAGCGACGAGTATTCGGGCATCCTGTATAATTAGCATAAGTTAGAAGAATAGGGAAACCAGTGGGGAAGAATAGGCTGCGACTAGGAGATCCTCAGAGATATCCGATGATATAGTGAACATTTGCCTGATGTAGATGCCAAAGACTTTGCATAACGCGGCTAACTTGTTGGGTTGCAAGAGAAATATGGGGTCTAGCAATAGTTAAATAAATTAGATTGCTAACTAACTGCTAAAATAGAAGATCAGGAAGATTATCACCCTCCTCACAAAAATTTCTAATGTTCACTTAGGAGTATCCATGGAAGTAGACTATTGAAGACCTACGTATATTTGTGTTGATTTAAGAACACACCATATGTAGCAGTGTAAAACTACAATCCAAGGAGGACCAAGATCCTTCATATGAAAAGATTGTTGGAGATGTTGCTGAAGTTGGGTATTTTAACGATGTCATCGATAGACACAAAGAATAACAATATCAGTAGAGGTCTTGCAAAGAAACAATGAAGAGTAATATTGACCTCACACAATGGAGAAGTGAAGTAATGTAAAACAAAACTTCAAATGATGCTCATGGAGCTTGCCTCAAGCCATATGGAGATTTGCTCAATTTGCATATATTTGGTGTAGTTGAGGTGAATAAATTAGGTGGAGTCATCTAAATGTCTTTCATGATATCTTTATGGTGAAACACATTATTTACGTCCATATGACAAGGTGGCAAACTCTTGTGAAGCAGCAATAGCAATAACTATGTGTACTATGGTCATTTTAGCCATAAAAGTAAATTTTTCTTTATAGTCCACGTTATACTGTTGTATGTTTCCAAGGACAACAAACCGAGCCTTTTAATGATCTGGAGTCCCATTAGAGAAAAGGTCAACTAAGTAAATTCATTTATACCCAATTGATGTAACCGTCGGGGGACAAGGAAGCAGGTCCCATATGAGATTTTCCTAGAGAGCCTAGAGTTTCTCCTGCAGTACCTTCTGTCAACACTCTTGTTTGGCAGCTTGGAGTAGCATGATGGGATCGAAATGTTAGGTAAACTTGCATTAAGACCATACCAATTAAGAGGATGAGAAACCCTCGTATATTGCTAAAGAGCTGATGAGACATTCTCAAGTGGCGGATCAACTTCAAGAAAGGGCGATGTGGGATGACATCAAGTACACACAAGGTCTGGCTTGAATCGCTCAAGAGAGGGGATTCATTCATCTAGACTAGGTAGAATAGGAAGTTAAGGAAAGGATTCAATATGAGTAGAGAAGAAATAATGATTCTCTATGGAAACCAAATTTCGAGTAGCACGTGTTTTGTTGGAGCCTTGATCATAGCACATAAAACTCTTATGTGAAATACTATAACCCTTGATAGCACATTTGACTAACTAGACAAACAATTTATGGCATCCTCAAGGAGGTAAATGAACAATCTAGCAGAATTAATAGGCAAAAAAAGGGAACCATTTGATTTATACAACCAAAAACATGCATATCAAGATAGTTATGATGCTAATAATAGTGTCAATAATATGGATTTGCAATGGTAGCCTAATAATTGGATAAATTATAGTGGTCAAGGCCTCCACCTAAAATATAGCAGGTGTGAACTCTATCTAAAAGATGTGTATTGTTTCATATGGCCACTCTATTTTGCTGCAGAGTATAAGGACAAGAGTATTAGGAGATAATTCCATCTTATTGTAGAAATGTAGGGATGCCATGAGACATATATTCACCGCCCGAAGCAGACTATAACACATTAATACAATAGAAAATTTGAAAAAGGACTTTTTGTTCTAAATTGTATAATCAAGTTTCGACCCCGGTAAAAATAGCGAAAGCAGTAAAAATTAAATATTCAATACACGTAAAGAATATTTATTTCTAGATGCTAAT